>JAQQSZ010012217.1:0-12066 GCA_028646595.1 Phalanger gymnotis | reverse complement strand
CTAATTTGGTTTTTAAAATCCTCCTTTACCTCTTCCAGTAATGCTTTTTGGGCTTGAGATAAGTTCACATTCCCTTTAGCGGTATCAGATGTGGGTATAGTGTCATTGCTATCCTCTTCCAAATTGGTATTTTGATCATGTCTGTCTCCATAAAAAGAATCAATGGTCCTCGGTTTTTTTGTGCTCTTCTTCATGTTCATTAGCTTTTTCCTGTCTTTACAGTGAATTTCTCCTTTTGGGGCTCAGAGCTCTCTGTCCCAGGATTCTTGTTTTGGGGATTATGAGTCTAGTCACTGGCTTTATGTATTATAGCCTTCTATTTTCTGAGGTGTAGGGGAGATGTCTGGCTGCCTGATGTTTCCTCTTCCTCTGGGCTGTTCTCTAGCACTGTTGCTCTTCAGCAATGGTCTCAGCTGTTTGTTGTTTGTGCTGGCATCTGCCACTTACCCGGGGGGGGTGCAAGGGTATGTCTGGGCTCCTGATGTTGACCCCTGATGGCTCTCTTCCCTGGGCCTCAGGAACTCCCACTGCTTGGCCACTGAAGCCCCACTTCTGTCTCCTCTATTGCAGCACTTTTTCCCAAGGAATTCTCTGGGTCGGGGGGTCAGGGAGGGCAGTGATTAGAGCCATTTACCTGGTCATTATGTCTTCCAGAAGTTCAAGAAGACACGTTTCATAACTTTGGGCTGCAAGCCTCAGGAGTTGACGTCTCACGGCCGGTGGTGCTGAGCTGCTGCCTCTCGTTGCTTCCACAGACTCCCATCCTGTGTTGGGAGGCCTGGCCTCATCATTTCTTATAGTGTAACAATATTCCATCACAATGATATTAGGTCCAGGATTCTTAACCATCTTTGTATCATCGACCTCTTTGGCAGTCTGGTCAAGTTTATGACCCACCCCCTCTCAGACAATTGTTAAAAACATTACATAATACATACATTGCATAATAACATAAAACATGCACAAAATAAAATATATAGGATTTCAAAGGAAAGAAATTCTTTTGAAGTACAGTTACTAAAGTATTAAGGAAACAAATTCACACACCCTATGTTAAGAACTCTTCGTTTATGCCAAACTATTCAGTCATAGCTGCTGATCTCCCTATGCTTACTAACAGTGGGCTCACACACTAAGGTCTTCTCAGTCTCTTTGGAGAGAAGCCATAGACCTCTCCCTCTCGGAAGCCTTCCTCCCGACAGCTGGCAGCTTGCAGCCCTATGCACGATCAGTAAGATGTCTGCAAGAGATCTCATCCTTTTCTGTGGCAGTTTTTCCCTTTTGATTTGTTGGTTGTGCTGAAATTGTCGTTCTGTAATAGTTCAGAAGATGTTGAACTAAAGAGAAAATTGCCCTCAATAAAAATGAACTACACCAAATTCTCTTCTCTCCCTGTGAAAATGATTCTTTTATATTTTGTTCTTCTTGTGATAACACCTAAGGAAAAAAAATGATCCTGTAGTATATTATTTCCCAATTACCTTCCCAGGTATTGGTTGGAGGTAGAAGAGGAGAACATGATCATGAAGCTCATAACATTTGATCTTTTCTAGACTCCTGAAAACCTGGGAATCAGTTTCATAAGCTAAATCAATATCAGGTGTTACTTGGTGGCAGGTAAGGGCAAGTCTGTGGTTTTTCTAAGACCATGCAGAAATAGAGTTTTTCATATATTGGCGAAAGGGAGAGAAAGGAGGCAAAAACATCGGTGGAAACTATAGGTAGAGCATCAATGACAGGCTCAAAAGATCATAGGGTCACATCAGAGATCTTAGAGGCCATTTAGTCCACCTCCTTCACTTTATAGACGAGGAAATTGAGGCCCAGATTGATTAAGGATCTTGCCCAAGATCACAAAGAAAGTCATGGTCAGAGTCAGGATTCAAACTCAAGTCCCTTGACCCCAAGTCCAGTGTTCTTTCTATTACACCATGACAAAAAAAGATCTTCAGATTCAATTTTGTATTTGCCTCATCCATCTTTTTCCTCTTTTCTTAGCTTCCTATGTCAAGGAACTAAGAGAATACCACTGACTCAGAGCACCTCAAGAACCATTTATTCAAGACTGGCTTTTCCCCAAGAAATATATTGGAAAAAAATCCCCCATACTAGGATCACTGTGTGAGGATGGAAGGTCTTCCATCTCCAATCCCAATTTAGTAGTCACAAAAGGCGTAGAATGTAATCAGTATAGGAGAGGGAGATCCCATCCCTACCTCATTTGATGTGATCTTGGTGGGTCAAGAATGTAATCACAAAGTGTAAAGAAGAGGTTAAAGAATTTTTCTACAACCCCACAAGAATGTGTAACGAGCTCTTAACAACTTGAAAGGATTATAGCAGCCATGTCACCAGGAGAAAAAAACTAGCACGCTATGAAATATTGTGTGATTGGCTGAGGGAATCAGTTACATTCCTGGGTCCTACATATGAAAACAGAAAGGCATTCAGCATTTAAGTGCCCCAAGCTCAGATATCCTTTGTGAAAGTAGGCTGCTTTTCTATACCAGATGGTAGAAAAGGCAGGAACGTGATTCTGTCTGTCCCTGTGCGTGTGTGTGTGTGTGTGTGTGTCTGTCTGTCTCTATGCATCTCTCTAACCATTGGCCATATTATTAAAGCTCCTAGACCAGGAGGGGACAGCATATCCAGTTGGAAGAAAGAAATGCATCAGAGAAAAGATAAGGATTCAAAAGGATGGTCACCCAAGGGAAGAGGCAGCTTCAACAAGTGTGATTCATTATGGTGGAAAGGAATACTCACAATAGGTATATGACACTTCTCTAACTACTCAGTAATGGAGCAGTACCTGGGAAACCTGGGCAGCCAATCTAAAAGAAGTACTGCACCTAAAGGGAGATGCACGAGGATTCTATGAAGGGAGAAAGGATTTCCCAGACACTCCATGAATCATGGTTGTGAATTACCACACAAAGGTTTGCCTCACTATTGTTACATTCTAAATTTGAACCCATTCTTTCCATAGAAGCTCTGTATATTTCTCAGATGGTGCACCTCTGGTTAGGGGAAAAATGTTTTGCGTCAACACTTCTAACTATACCATGTTAGTATGTGTCTCGCTAAAATCTAACTTAATCTACTGCCTTATCTTTTAACGGAAAGCATACTAGTAGAGGGTCATGAGTTACAATGTTAAGTGGAACTACCCAGAGGGTTACCCCTTAAAATGTGAGGGTAGTAGCCACCAACCAGAGAATTTGAGCACAATTTTGGGACAGTAGCCCGAAAAGGATGTTACAATAAGATCATAGATGTAAAGGTGGAAAGGACTCCTCCAAACCCATCATTTGACAGAAGAGGAAACTGAGGCACAGAGAAATTTAAATGAACTGTTCAAGTTCCCACAGATTTTATTTATTAAGCCTGGATTCCAACCCAGGTTATCTGACTCCAAACCAAGCACTCTTTCTGTTATCCTATACTGATCCTTGATTCTCAAGTAGTACTGATATTTCCCTCTTGAAGGAATCAAAAATCCATGTTAACATCTCTTGATTCAGTATCTGACCAAAGTAGACTGAGTGAATGATGGACAGGAGCACAGAGTAACAGCTTCAGTTCTCACAAAAGCATATATCAGAGATGCTGAAGCCAGAGCAATAGCTGTAGTGCTACTGCTCAAAGAGAGGCAAGTAAAAGTGATGTCCCATTTCACATGTTCTCTACTCCTCCCCCATCCCAATTAAATTGTGCTGAGATTTCTCCAGGGCTTGGAAGCAGTCTGACACTTTTTCAGCCAATAGTGGCTATAGTAGACTGGAATTCTAAGTCTATTGCTACAGAATTATCTCTCACATGAACATGAGACTGCATTTGCTGCAGGAAAAACATGGCACAGCCAGTCAAACAAACTATTTTCTCACTCAGAGGCTCTTTTTTTTATTGACAAAGGGAAGCATTTCATTTATAAACCCTCCAGAGATGTGTTGCCTCCTACATGACTAGGGCACATGCACCTAAGTGTTTTTGGAGTGTTGTAGAAATAGTCCATCTTTTTATTGCAAAGGTACTGTATTCTCTGACATTTTGACACAATTCACTTTCCTAATAGGGAAAAAACTTCATGCCTCAACAGAGTACTTTTGTGTGAGTTCACTCCTTGAAAATATTTCCTCCAAGCTTCCATATGTAGCCATTAACAACCTAACACATCTAGGAACATGGGTGTCTTTTTTCCTGAGAAGGGTCATAGTTTGGACCAGACTTGTGATTTCATTAGTATAAGAAACTTCCCATAAGGATATTCTCCCTACCAATGCAGATGTGGCACCTGCACAGCAACTTATAGTCTTTAAGAGTTGTCCAGGGTGCCAAGTGGTTCAGTGAATCGTTCCAGATCATATACCCATAGACATCAAAGGCATGACTTGTTCCTAGGTCTTCCTGACTCTGAGACTTGCTCTCATCTACTACACCACATTGTCACTCACAGTTAATTCTCATGTAGGATCATAGATTCAGAGCCAGAAGGAACAGTAGAGGTCAGCTACTCCAATCCGTTCCTTTAATAGATGAGGTAACAGAAGCCCAGAAAGGGTTAGGTAACTCCTCCAAGGTCATGTGGGTAGTAAGTGACAGATCCAGGAATTGAACCAAAGTCTTCTGACACTAATTCAGTAATCTTCCCATTGTACCTTATGACTTCCATAAATCCTTCCCCTGAACCAGAAGTCAGCTGCCTGAATTAGGTGATAAATGGAGAAGGGAAGAGAAGTAGCTCTGTCTGAATTTTACATGGCAGATAGAGAGGAGAAAAATCTGTATACTCCCTGTACTACCCTTTCTACCTTTCTTCAGAACCTCAAGTCCCAGGAATAGAGAGGCTGATTCATATACAACTCCACTTCTCTATCTCCCTGCCCTCTAGGCTCTCTGAGGAAGGACAGTGGGGCCACTGGGCTCAAAGGGGTCAAATTAGACATTTGGGGTCTAATTTTCTAAAAGGATGAGCCACAATACAGGTACTTTCTGAGGTTCCTCTAGGAAAGATCTATTTCTTAGATCTTTTCTAGTGGAAAGAGCACCAGATGGAGAATCATTAGCCTTGGGGTCTAATCCAGATTCTGCCACCAAGTAGCCACATAAGCTCAGGCAAGTTTTGGGATTTTTTCTCCTGATTTGGGCCCCCATTTCCTAATCTTTAAAATGAGAGGTTTAGTGGTTACCAAACTTACCACTGAAATAGACACTATAGCTAAAACTAGTTCGCAGAACATCATAGAACAAAGTCATTTCAAAATTATTAAGCCATTTTCCTAAATTTCCTAAACTACTAAGGCCATTTAGTATATTGTAGTTAACTAGGTTTTTGTTTGTTTGTTTATCTCATCATGGAATCTTTAGGCTGGAATGTCATCCATTTTCATATTCTAATCTAAAACAATTTGTGAGGTCACCTAGTCCATCCTGCTGTCCCTGGATAGATCTGCAGTTGTGTCCCAAGGAAGACAGCTGTTTCATTTCTTTTCAAACAAACCTGTCAATGCTTTTAATTCAGAACAGGAAAACTGCAGTTTATTCAGGTGTAGGGAACACAAAAATTGCTGAGCTGATTTCTTTTAACGTTCCCCTGCCAGCAGTCCCTCAACAAATCCTATTATTTGGGCTGAATCTCAGCATGGAATATTTTGGTCTAGAGAGAACGCTCTGGGCAAATGATAAACACCTGAACACAAAGGTTAAAATGTCTATCCATTAAAACATCTAAGTGTTTACCATTTTAACCTTAATTTAACCTCCATCATTTTTCTTTTCTTCACTTCTCATCAGTTTTTAGTGCCCTGCTACTAAGAGAGGTTGAAATGGGGTAGGGACCTGGGGAGGAAAGGAAGTCCATTAGAAATACTTATAGGTAGCCCCCAACTTATGAAGAAGTTGTATTCCATGAGCTTGTTTAAAAAATTTTCTGCTTAGAACTTTGAAAAATTTTCCAAAATATTATTACTCCTGCCACTACTACTACTACTACTACTATTACTACTACTACTACTACTACTACTACTACTACTACCACTGAGTGACCTGGTACAGTGAGAAAAAGTTTGGAGTAGGGTCAAAGAACCTGGATTCTAATCCTAGATCTATTCATTGCAACCCATGTAGCATTGGGCAACTCATCTAACTTCTCTAGGCTTTAGTTTCCTCACCTATAAAATGAGGGGAGGGAGATGAATTAGATGACCTCTGAGATCCTTTTCAGCTCTAAATCTATGAATCTATAAAAATTACAAGTGGTAAACAGAATCATAGGCTAGAGTAGACCTACAAAGAAAAAGCAAAGAAAAATGCAAAAGAACCTGTGGACCTATACAACTCCCTTCTACTTCTAGAATGGTGATAATGGAATGGCACAAAGGGTGACAAAAATCAATTTGGCGGCTATGTGGGGGATAGATTGAAAAGGGGTAGAGGCTGGAATCAGATGGATGAATTAGGAGGCTATGGCCATAGTCCAGACAGGAGATAATGAGATACTGAATTAAGGTGGTGTCCATTTGGGTGGAAATAAGAGGACAGAATTAAGCCATATAGTGGAGGTAAAACCAACAAGACCCTCTATGATGAAAAGTGCACAGATAAAAATGATGCAGAATGGGGAGGCATAGATTATTCCTCCATGGTGGTCATTGGAAGGAATATCTATATTGAAGAGATCTCAGATCTACTTGAGTATTTGGATGAAAGTGGTCTTTATGGCGGCATTATAAAATCATGCATGGTCTCCCTAGAGGATCTTTTTAAGACCCTTCTATACTTTGTTCTTATCTCCAGTCTAGCCTAGAAAGATAGAACTACCACTCTTGTGGCTCAATCTATTCCTTGCCCATAACCAAAAATGACTTTGGAGCAAACAGAGAGACAAAGGGGACCCTTGAGGTCATTTGGATAACCTTCCTCCTAAAGAAATTGGAGACATGCCCATTTTATAGATGAGGAAACTGAAGTCAGAAGAGGTTAAGTGATTTGCCCAAGGTCACAGAGGACTCCAAATTCAGTTTTGGCACACTTTCAATTGAACCACATTTTTGAAGGACTGGAATTTAGTTGAGAGATCAGAGATAGCAGCACATCTCTGGAAGACATTGGAATAGAAACAATAGCTGAAGATGTGTGTTTATGGAGCTTTTCCAAGGAAAGAATGTAGGAAGTGGGATGAAGAGGAAAAAAATTCATTGAAGAAAAAGATCGTAAAGAAGTAAGAATGGAAGAAAAAGTCTTTACATTTTATGATTAATCAATTCTTGGTGATCTTGATAGTTCTAGAATGGCGAGGAGAGAGGTCAGATAATGTCAGAATGGTGATGAAGAAATAGAGATAGTAAGCATAAACCACTTAAGGAACTCTGCTTAGTTAAAGTCAATAGGAAAATAGGATGGTTGCTAGATGGGGTCAAGGCACCAAGCAGAAGTTTTCTGAAAAATTGGTAAGACCTGTGTAATATATTGGGCATGTATGTATGGTAGTGAGGGATGAAGATGTAATCACTGAGATTAGAATCTGAAATAAGATGTCTTGGAGAAAGGTAGCATGTTCAGAGACTTACATGAGCATTAGTCAGTCAATAAAGGTTTTATTAAGCCCTTACTATGTGCCAGACACTGTGCTAAACTCTGGGGATTAGAAAAAAGGCAAAAACATGTTCTCTGTCCTCAAAAAGCTCATGTTCTAATATGGAAGACAACATGCAAATAAATTCATACAAAAATATCCAGTGAAAATGGAAGGTGATCTCAGGGGGAAGGCACTAGGGGGTGAGGTCTTAGAGACTGAGATGGCCCCCTACAGAAAGTATGGTTTAAATTGAGTCTTTAAAAAACTCCATTAGTGGTCTACTGGAACTAGTAGTCCCTTTGGCTCTATTACATACTGACAGAACCTATACATAACCCCAGCTTAATGTCTCAAAATTACCTGCTCTAGACTACAAGAAGAATCAGACAACACAAATCTGTATCAATACAAATCCATAACTGTAACTGGAAAACAAAGACTCAAAACACTGTTTGATAAAGAATCATCAGTCAATAAGCATTTATTAAGTGCCTACTATGTGCCAGGAACTGTGCTGAAATCCAAAGAAAGGGGGGACAAAGGATCTGCCTTTGAAGAGCTTGCGTTCAGATGGGGGAACAATGTGTAAATACTTGGGTATGTGTATATATGTATACATGTATATACATGTTTATATATATGTATGTATACACGTATGTATATTTGTATATAAAATGTATATGTATGTATATATACACATACAAATATATATGCACTTGTACACATATATACAAACACACATGCATACACATATATGTACATACACATGTGCATGTAGATACATGTGTATACACGTTTTTTATATATATATATACATACACATTATATATGTGTGTGTGTGTGTACGTGTGTGTATACAAACACTATACAGAATAGTTGAAGCTAATAGGCCTATAGTCTTTACACAAAGGACAGGGCATTTTTGCCCTAAAGTCTCTCAGTTCAATCCCATTCCGTTCTGAGCCCCTGTGTCTTCCAACCTTTTCTTTCGGTGAAATCTTAATTAGAAGAGAACAAACAGTACATTAGGAATGTCTCCCTCCTTCCTCCTACAAAATTACAAAATCCCAAGGACAGAAGCACTCTTAGAAACCAGTTAGTCCATTCTGCTGCCTCTGGGAAGAACAGCATGCCAACCATGCAAGGCAGATAAACAACTCTTCTCTTTAGAGTACTCTCTGAAAGAGAGACTCTACAGCCTCCTCTGCTAACTCTGTCCTCCCCGTCTTCCTTTTTCAGGTTGACAAACACTTAGAATCCCAAACAGTTATAAAACACTTACAGAACATTAAATATGGAAGAGGAAGCTCATAGTGTGTCTAGGGGCGGGGGAATATGGGATGGGGGATGGGAATGATAATCAAATCCGTCTTCAAGCCCACATTTCTTTCCTTCCCAAAAGAATATCTAAGAGACATACCCAGTTAGGCTGTAGGCTACGTTATAATTAGAACAATATGGTCCGATTGAAAAGACATGTGCCTGTTTGCATGAAATGGAAGCATCTGCTGAAATTATTTGAGGTGTCCCATCACTAATTAAAAGTGCTTTCATTTATAGAGGACATGCCATATGGGCTCTGTTGATTCCTGGGTTTCTGTATCTGAATGGGTGGTGGGGGAGTTGTTGAGGGGAGGCGGATGGTGAGGAATACCCGGAAAAAATATGATCTAGCCTTCCAAAAACTGTCATTACAACACAAGGAGCCACAGGGATCTGTTGGAAGTTGTTTTAGTAAGACATAGGAATTATAGGAGATGCCCTAAGTTGTGCCTGCCCACGCTTGCCTGAACTGATTTAGCTCATCAACTTCCTCCCTGAAGTCTTGCTTTGCCCGCCCCCTTAATTATTCAAACCACACTTTGGACTTCAAGCTTCCATTTGAAGGATCTATTCATCAGAGCTATAACTAGCAATTTTTGTAACATGGGCAAGTGGTTAAAAAAATAAAACAAAATACCAAAGCAAGTGACAGGAAACGCTTTCTCGATAATTGGAGGGTGAGGTGGGTAAGGAAAAAGATGGAGAAAGATTTGGCAGTAGTGAAGACTCTAGGTTGCTATTGCTTGGAAGACTAGCATGGGGGAGGGGATGGTACAAGAAGGCCAAGGAGAGATTCACCTAGGGCATGATCATGGTGGTATTAAGGGAAGTTGGTTCCTTCTGTCTTTAACTAATTTTTCTTGCTAACTGGGTGTTTAATTCAGTTTTTTTTTCTATAATACTAGAGGACAAATTCTGTCGATATTCACTAAATGTCAGTGCTCTGGCACAAAGTCCCAGTTGTCTTGCCCTTAGTTATGGCTCTGCTATGTGTAGCCTTTGTCAGAGATGCCTGTGCCATTAAGGGACCAGCTCACATTTGGGACGCTTCATATTTCTATTGGCTTGAATAATGGGAGATCTGAGGAAATATCTTTCCTGGATACACTAAGTAGACTTTCATTACCCTTTCTGATGTATACTATTCTCTGCAGGTGGGACTGCTTGTTTTCTGGTCTAGTGTTTATTCTCAAAAGTTAGGGGCATTCCTAGTTCTACTAGGCAATTTGGAGCCTAACTCAGTGGATACCAAGCAGAACTGAAACTAAAACAAAGTAGGCCCTGGTGAAGAAAGAAGGAAACATGCCAGTGAAGTGATTTTGGATGAATTATTTAACTTGGAGAGCTTTGATTTCCTTATCTGCAAAATGGGGGTAATAATACATACTACCTGCTGCCTCGTTGGGCCATTGAGAAGAAATAACTTTGTGAATATGAAAGCTCTGTATAAAAGTAAATTATTGATGCTGTTATTATTATTATTTATTGTTTAAAAGTTGTCTACTGCACTGCTTCATGACTATGAGGTTACAAAAAGGGCCCTGTACCTGTAAGACTCTGAGGCCCTTCTTGGCTCTATTACTGTGCCATCCTGGGTAAGTCACTTCATCTTTCAATGGGACTACATCCTAGCCACAGCTAGGAATTTTTCTTTTCCATCTAGGGCAAAAATAGCAGCAGGGGGCAAGTTGATGGCAGCATACATGAGTTGGCACTAAATTTGGTCACATGACTTGACCCCACACAGAATTTAGAGAGGAAAATGGGTCCTTAGGGGCAGAGAATCAAAGTACTAGGACCCCAAAAAGGTATATGTGATACCAGGGTAAAGGATCTCGATAATATGCCTGACAAGTGCTCACTGACCTCTCTTTTTTAAAAATTGTTTTTATTTCATTAAATATTTCCCAATTGCACATAAAAATAAAAAGCTTTTTAACAATCTCTTTTTATAAACTTCTGAGCTCCAAATTTTCTCCCTCTCTCTTGCCCCTCCCCCTTCCTTAAGAAGGCAAGAACTTTGATTTTGATGATACATGTGAGGTTACATACCACAACATGTTCAGCCTTTCTCAACTGATAAACATCCCCTTGATTTCCAATTCTTTGCCCCCACAAGAAGTGCTGCTATAAATATTTTTGAACAAATTAGGTCCCCCCACAGACTTTTTTATATCTTTGTGATATAGATTTAATAGTGGTATTGCTGGGTCAAAGGGTATGCACAATTTTATAACCTTTTGGCATAGTTCCAAATTGTTCTCCAGAATTATTTGACTAGTTTACAACTCTACCAACAGTGTATTACTGTCCCGATTTTTCCACATCCTCTCCAGCCCTTGTCATTTTCCTTCTCTGACATGGTAGTTGATCTGATAGGCAGGAAGTGGCACCTCAAGTTGTTTTAATTTACATTTCTTTAATCAGTAGTGATTTAGAGCATTTTTTCATATATCTACAGATACCTTTGGTTTCTTCTTTCAAAAATTGCCTGTTCATATCCTTTGTCATATCCATTTATCAATTGAGGAACAACTCATACTTTTTATAAATTTGGTTTAGTTCCCTATATTTTTGAGAAATTAGACCTTTATCGGAGAAAACTGCTGAAATTTTTTCCCAGTTTCCTGTTTTCCTTCTCATTTTGGCTACATTACTTTTGTTTATGCAAAAGCTTTTTTTTTTAAATTTTTTTTATTCAATATATTTAGTTTTCAGCATTGATTTTCACAGGAGTTTGAATTACAAATTCTCACCCCGTTTCTACCTTCCCCCCCACTCTAAGATGGTGTATATTCTGGTTGCCTTGTTCCCCAGTCAGCCCTCCCTTCTGTCACCCCACTCCCCTCCCATCCCACTTCTTCCTTTCTTGTAGGGCAAGATAAATTTCTATGCCCCATTGCCTGTGTAACTTATTTTCTAGTTGCATGCAAAAGCTTTTTTTTTTGAACATCTGTTTTTTAAACTTTGAGTTCCAAATTCTCTCCCCTCTCCCCTCCCCACCCACCCTCCCTAAGAAGTCAAGCAATTCAACATAGGCCACATGTGTATCATTATGTATAACCCTTCCACAATACTCATGTTGTGAAAGACTAACTATATTTTGCTCATTCCTAACCTATCCCCCTTTATTGAATTTTCTCCCTTGACCCTGTCCCTTTTTGAAAGTG
>JAQQSZ010012216.1:0-12066 GCA_028646595.1 Phalanger gymnotis | reverse complement strand
ACACAGTTAAATTAGCAAATCAATGACTTAGAAAGTTATTATAAATTCAGAGATCCGCATGGACTGGAGTATTCTAGGACAGCTTAATGAAGGAAAAAAAGATTCGTAGTAGTTTATGAGATAGAGAGAATGGGGAAAATGTTTCAGATTTTTGAGAAAGAGGTGAGAGATGGAAATAGCCAAAAAATAGCAACAAGATATCACAAGCTGTGCTTGGGGGATAAGTAGTGGATAATTTTAACTGGAGCTAAGGATTCATGCAAGAGAATAGTAGGCATTGTCTATAAAAATGGGTTCTTTTGTAGGCTACAGAATCTAGATCCCATAGCCAACAGGGAACTATTTAGCAGTAGACTGATTATCAAAACAAGCATTCAAAAAAAAAATGTTTTCCAAATTAGAAAACTAGGCTTGCAGAATACAAAGGTTGTTCTCATGCCAAACATTATAGCCAAATCTGGATCAAAACAAATTCTCACAAGGAAATTCCTAAACAAAATTGGCTTATTTGTATCAAAATTTAGATTACATAGATAAAATAATTATGATAAATAATTAATGATGATTTATTGTATACCTATTCTGTGAAAATGCTATTAGAAATGGTCTGACTAAAAGGAGATCAATCTAATTGGAGAGAGAAGACATACACACAAATACACAAAGTAATTAAAAAACAGGATAAAAGTACTAAATTGTAAAATATAGACAGAAAAGTCTCCAGCCTTGCAGATAGTTTTCAAAAATGAGAAGGCCGAGTGGGGGAGGGTGCAGGAGGTGGGGGGTGGGGGAGTAAGCCAAGATGGTGGTGTAAAGGCAGGGACCCACCTGAACTCCCAAACCCCTACAAATACCTGTAACAAAAGACTTTAAACAAATTCTAGAACAGCAGAATCCACAAAAAGACAGAGTGAAACAAATTTCCAGTCCAAGACAACCAGGCTGCACCAGCACTGACCAGACCCCAGAAAACCTGGAGCAGGCCTCAGAGACTGAATCCCTGTGATCTGTGGTGGTTTCCAGATTTCACAACACACAAATGCCAAAGACAACTTATAAAGTCAGTAGGAAAGGTCCGAGGGATCTGGGTGAGAGAGGAATGCAGTCCAGCCCACTCCCAGCACAGCCTGGCCCCAGCAGGCAAGTGACAGGCCTTGGAAGTGACTAAATCAGCAGTGGCAGTGGTGGCAACGCCAGTGACAGCAGCTGCTTCTGGAACTCTCAGTCCAAAGACAGTAAGGGGATTGAACAACTGGTCAGAAGGAGATTAGAGGGGTCTCTTTACTGTCACTGAGGCAGGACTTTTTTGCTTTGCTCATATTTGCATCTGGGTGGCAGTGCTGGGGCAAGGAAGAGCACTGGCGTGGCAGACCTTGTGACAGCAGTAGAGAGGGAACCCTCCTCACAATGCTAGGGCACAGTTCCTGGTCACTCACAGACCAGAGCACAGGCCAGGGGAGGAGTAAACACCTCTCCTTAGATCATACCACCTTGCAAGGACTGAAAACTTACAAGTCCCTAGAAGTGTCTCTGAAAGCAGATGGACAAAATCCCTAAAGCTTGGAACAATATGCCCTCCACATAGGAAGCAGAGCCCTACCTCAACAAAAAGTTAAAAGATCAAATAATAGACTGGGAAAATGAGTGAAAGACAGAATGAAAAAAACTCAGACTATGGAAACTTACTTTGGTGACGAGGAGCAAAATATGCACTCAGAAGAAGGCAATAAAATCAAAGCTCCTTCATCCAAGAAAAATATGAATTGGTCATAGGTCATGGAAGAGCTCAAAAAGGATTTTGAAAATCAAGTAAGAGAAGTAGAGGATAAATTAGGAAGAGACGTGAAAGTGATGCAAGAAAATCATTAAAAATGAGTCAACAGCTTGCTAAAGGAAACCCAAAGAAATAGTGAAGAAAATAATACCTTAAAAAACAGATTAACCCAAATGGTAAAAGTGGTACAAAGGCCAATGAGGAGAAGAATGCCTGAAAAAGCAGAACTAGCCAAATGGAGGTCCAAAATCTCACTGAAGAAACTGCCTTAAACATTAGAATGGAGCAAATGGAAGCTAAGGACTCTATGAGAAATCAAGAAATTATAAAACAAAACCAAAAGGATGACAAAATAGAAGACAAGGTGAAATATCTCATTGGATAAACAACTGACCTGAAAAAATTGATCCAGGAGAGATAATTTAAAAATTATTGGTCTACTTGAAAGCCATGATCAGAAAAAGAGCATGGACATCATCTTTCAAGAAATTATCAAGGAAAACTGCCCTGATATCCTAGAACCAGAGGGTAAAATAGAAATTGAAAGAATCCAGCAATCACCTCCTGAAAGAGATCCCAAAAGGAAAACTCCTAGAAATATTGTAGCCAAATTCCAGAGTTCCCAGGTCCAGAAGCAAATATTGCAAGCAGCCAGAAAGAAACAATTTGAGTATTGTGGAAACACAATCAGAATAACACAAGACTTAGCAACTTCTACAATAAGGGATCAAAGGGCTTGGAATATTATATTCCAGAGGTCAAAGGAGCTAGGATTAAAACCCAGAATCACCTACCCAGCAAAACTAAGTGTAATTGATATTCAATGAGATAGAGGAATTGAATGCATTCTTGAGAAAATACCAGAGCTAAATAGAAAATTTGACTTTCAAATACAAAAGTCAAGAGAAGCATGAAAAGGTAAACAGAAAAAAGAAATCATAAAGGACTTATTAAAGTTGAACTATTTACATTCATACATGGAAAGATGATATTGGTAACTCACGAGACCTTTCTCATTATTAGGGTAGTTGGAGGGAATATGTACATATACATGTATATGTATATATATATATATATACATATTATAGGTAGATAGATAGACAGACAGACAGATAAAGGGCACAGGGTGAGTTGAATATAAAGGGATGGTATCTAAAAAATAAAATTAAGGAGAGAGTAAGATACTGGGAGAAGGAGAAAGGGAGATGTAGAATGTGGTAAATTGTCTCATATAAAAGACAAATGAAAAAGCTTTTAAAGTGGAGGGGAAGAAGAAGGAAGTGAGAGGGAATAAGTGAACCTTACTCTCATCACAATTGTCTTAAGGAAGGAATAATATACACACTCAATTTGGAATGGAAATCTGTTTTACCCTATAGGAAAGTAGGGGGGTAAAAGTTAAGGCAGAGAGGGTTCATCAACAGGACAGCAGATTGGGGGAGGGGGTAATCAGAAGCAAACACTTTTGAGGAGGAATGGGGTGAAAGGAGAGAACAGAATAAATGGGGGGAGGGATAGGATAGAGGTAAATATAGTTAGTCTTTCAGAACATGATTATTGTGGAAGCATTTTTCATGATTACACATGTATAACCTATATTGGATTGCCTGCCTTCTCAATGAGGGTGGATAGGGATGGAGAAAGGGAGAAAATTTGGAAGTTTTAAAAATGAATGTTAAAAATTGTTTTTACATACAACTGGGAAATAAGATACATAGTCAATGGGGTATAGAAATCTATTTTACCCTCCAGGAAAATAGAAAGGAAAAGGGATGAGAGAAGGGTGAGGGGTTATAAAAAGAAGGACATATTGGGGGAAAGGGTAATGAGAAGTAAAATGCTTTTGAGTAGGATGAAAGGAGAAAGAGAATAGAATATATTTGGGGGGGGTAGGATATAGAGAAATACCATTAGCAATAGTTACTGTGAAATAAATTTGAAGCAAGTTTCTCTGATAAAGGCCTCATTTCTCTAACATATAGAGAACTATATCATAAAAATAAGAACCATTCCCCAATCAATAAATGATCAAAAGATATAAACAGTTTTCAAATTAAGTATTTATAGCCATATGAAAAAATATTCTAACTCACTATTGAATGGAGAAATGCAAGTTAAAACAATTGTGAGGTACTACCTCATACCTATTAGATTGGCTAATTAAGACAGAAAAGGTAACTGACAAGTGTTGGAGGGGATGTGGGAAAAACGAGATATTAATATACTATTGTTGGAGTTGTGAACTGATTAAACTATTTTATAGAGTAATTTGGAACTATGCCCAAAAGGCTATCAAACCATGAATACCCTTTGACGTAGCAATACCACTACTAGGTCTATATCCCAAAAGAGATAAAAAGAAAACAAAAATAAAAGGACCTATATGTACAAAAAATATGTATAGCAGCTCTTTTGTGGGGGTAAAGAATTAACAATTGAGGGAATGCACATCAACTGGGGAGTATTTGAATAAATTGTATGTAATTATGATGGAATACTATTGTACTAAAAGAAATGATGAGCAGGATGCTCTCAGAAAAACATAGACTTACGTGGGTTGATGCAAACTGAAATGTACTGGGTACAAAGTAATAACAATATTGTAAAATGATCATTTGTGAATGACTTAGCTATTCTCAACAATAGAAAGATGTGTGACAACTGAAAGACTTAGGATGAAAAATGCTATCCATCGCCAGAGAAAGAACTGATGGTATCTGAATACAGATGAAGCAACTTTTTTTTTCACTTTATTTTTCTTAAGGTTTTTTTTTGGTCTATGTTTTCTTTCATAACATGACTATTATGGATATTTTGCTTGACTACACATATACAACCTATATGGAATTGCTTGCCTTCTCAAGGATGGGGAATGGGAAGGGAGGAAAGGAGAGTATTTAGAACTCAAAGTTCTAAAAACAAATTGTAACTGAGGAAAAATTGAATACTAAGAAAACACAAAAAAAATTAATCAGAATGCCCTTAGAGTAGCTATTTGGATCAATGCACATTTATATAAGCCACTTATGTCCTACTTTAGTCATATGTATGTGTATGTATATGTATATTGAAAATGTGTATGTACATGAATGCACATGGGGTATGTGTGTATGTATTATACATTCATGTACATCCACATATATGTGAATTGTTTTTTGTGGATATTGATGTGTATATATGAAGACAGAGAAAGGGAAAAAAGAGAGATAGAAAAAGAATACATGTGCATGTATGCATGCATGCATGCGTGTGTATGTATAAAACAACCCCCAAAATCTCCTCATTCTTAATATTCCAGGACAAGTTTCTCTGGATCATTATTTAATAATATACCATATACATATTACTGGGAACTGTTTGAGAGACAAACCAAAGCAATAGAATTGAATTTTCAAATCATGATAAAACGATTGCTAAATCAAAAGAAACAAAGCCCACTTTGAGACTGGGGAAGCTGTATCTTTATCCTATTCATTCTCCCATGTACAGAAAGTTATTTAAGTTCTTTTTTGTGGGAATTGTGGTTGCAGCCAGCTGAGGAGTCACACATTAAAGTGTTTTATTAGTTTAGAGTTCTACCTTTTTTTACTCAAAATATGATTCATTTTCCATCTTCATCATCAATATTAGCTTTAAATTGTTTTTTTTTAATTATTACTAGGCTATTATAGAACAATATGGCGCCGGTCCTTGAAGGCAATTCCAGGATGTTTTATAGGTATTGTTGTAATATGGCTAAATAAATGATTATATGTTTGCTTTAAAAAAAAGTCATGTTACTCTGTAGTTACACCTTAAATAGTTCCCCACTTATGAAATCCCTAAAGGAAAAAAATCCAGAAGCAATTTTATCATCATGGGAATTGATGGTATGAAACCCCTTCTACCAATGTAGATCAGCAATTGATCTCTAACTTTAAAAATTACCTTTAGACCTATGACTTTAAGTGACTGGTCCATGGTCAAGGATTTGAACCCAGATGTTCTTGTTCCCAAGGCCAGTCATTTATCAGTTGTGGTATGCTGCATTTCAATTTGTTTATCTATTTAGAATTGAGAAAAGAGTTTTTTGCATACTTCCATGAATTATGCTTCCAATTACTCTGAGGACTAGAAAATTTTGAGAATATTTCATGTATGTATGTATCCATATTTTTATAGGTACATATTTTACTTAACAAATATTATACTTTTACATTTTCTCACTTTGAACCTTTCAGATAGAATAAGCAACACATTTGGATACTAATGTTCGTAGTTAAAGACATTAAGCATCTCAATTTTCAAAATGAAGCACTTCAATGCGATATTATTACCACCTTTGTAGATTCCATTCCAACCACCAAGCTGGGATTTTCCTTCCTGATACTCTAAACGACCTCCATGGTCAGAAGTAAAATATATAAGTGTTTTATTTCTCAAACATTCTTTGTCGATAACATCAAGAATTTTGCCTGTAATAAGGACAGATGAGTCAAGACAATGTGAATTATTATCCTTTTTTTAATGAAACAACTTAATCTCATTAAAAAAAACTATAATATAGATCAGGCAGGTATACATATTAATTAAAAGAAGCCCATGATAGTTTAAGTATGCCTTGTTTAATAAAAACTCATTAACAGAACTTGAAACTTAAAAAATTCCTAAGTTCACTCCAAGGAAAGAAGAATCTCTACATTTACAAAATCAGGACACTCAAAGGTCATCAAGTTAACAAACATTTATTAAATGTTTACTACATTCCAGATATTGTGCTAAGGTACAGTGCTATCTTGAGCCTGCCATATGAATTGTAGGCTATCCTTACTCTCTCTGCATGATAGCCTGATGGTAATTAATAATTTGCTAGTCTCAGTACTAAAAATGTTTTGAAGTGTTGTCAGCCTCCAGCGAGGTCAACAGGCATAGAAAGAAAGAAAGAAAGTGTTTGGTAAGGTACAAACATAAACATACACATCCATTCCAATTAACTGACTATCAGATACTAGTCAGACAATAGAAAACATTAAAATTAGTTCCCATTGCTAAAGATAAGTGAAGGATTTAGCTCTAACAATCTAAAGAGATGAGCAGAAATAACATGTTTATTTCAAAGTCCTGTTTAATTTCCTCTTAAAAAATATGGGCTACTAGTATAACAGGATGCTGAATGAAGTAACTGGAAATGAACAATATACATGGTGATCTTGTTTTTAAAATTTGGAACAAAACTGTGATGTGATTATCATAGGGAAATTTCGATGAAGAACTCCCTCAACAAATGCAAATCTGTACTTTCTCTACAAGTGTTAGAGAGTTGCCAACATAACTCCCGCGGAGACAACTTTAAATGGCAACAAAACCCAGATTTTTTTTAAAAAGCAATTGACAAAGGAAGGAGTCTTAGGGCCTATCTAATCCAACTCCCTTATTTTACAGATGAAAAACCTGAAACCTTAAAGTTCCTTGTGTATAAAATTAGGAGCTGGAGAAGATGGCTTTAAAGGTCCTTTTAATCTCTAAATCAATAAACTAATAACCTAGAAAATTTTAATAACTGTCAAAATCACACAAGTATTAAACAGGAGGATTGAAACCGTAGTCTTCTGAGTTGAAACACAGCAAACTTCCACTCTACCACATTACCTACCATATCTACCAAGGTAGAGTATTAATCAGGAAGGAGAAAACATAACAAGTTAATAAGGTGAATAGCAAACCAACTGAGAACAGAGATCGCAGGGTATTACATAGGCTAGTGCCAACATGTTTAACCTGTTCCCTTCACTTCTTCTTCTGGCACATATAAGGAAGCAGAAAGTTGGAAAAAGAAAATAGAGACTTTTTGCTGATTATATTGGAGAGACTGGATAGCAAGTATGCACTTGCTAAGGGAGGTAAAGCTGCTGACTACAGAAAAAAAAAATTCTCTATGGCCTCTGATACCATGTAGAACCAGAGAAGATTTGGGAAGTCTGACTTCAGATTCTAAACTGAGAAAAGTTTGCTAGTTACCTTTGTAATGTTATCACTCTCTAAGTAGAGACTGAAACAAATTGTTTTTGTTAATAATAGAAAAAGAGTGCAAATTTGTGCTTAGATATTTTTTCTTTCTAAACACAGCATTTTACCTGTGTTCTTTAATTTGGCTACAATTAACTAGTGGAAAATTTCTTTTTGGAAGAAAAATCAACAAAAATATATGAGTAGAATTTTTTTTAGTTAAGCATAAGAACAATGAAGTCACAAACCTGATACCACTACTCCCATACTTTGTCTGATTCACTAATTTCAGATGAAAGAAATAAGAATACATAGTCATTTAAGCATTATACAAACTTTAAAACATAAAGTGAGACTAGTAATGAGGAATAAACAGAATAATAGAAGGATAGAAAAAGTCATATCCCTTCTTTGAGCCTTAGTTTCCTCATCTGTTAAATGAGAGCACTGGAAAAGACGAAGATGATCTCAAGGATGCCTAGCAACTTTAAACGCCATGATACAATGACTAGATATTACCAATGAAAGATGTCTGAAAAGACACTAAAATTTCTATCTCTGGTGCTTGTTGTGTCTCCTTAGAAGAGTCCTTTCATATCTCTTTCACATGGGAAATTTTGTGTGACTTAGGGGAAGACCTGGGAAAAGTCAGAGAGTATGAATGACACGGATAGGATATGATCAGTCTGCCTGGAAGGAGTACCCACTTCAATGAGATCATGAGTCATCTAACATATAGAATGAGGTTACTATTTTCTAAAGTAATACTTACCTACCATCCAATCCATTTCTTCTACGTTATCGCCATACAGTCCATATTTACTACGCCCAACAAACTTCTCTTTAGTTATAAGTGGAGTGTGCACATGAAGAAAAGACACAAAGAGAAGAAAGGGCCCATGCTTGTACCTAAAGAAAAAAATATTAAATTCACCTCACTCTCTAGAAAAGCATATTTGTCATTTAAAGAAGCTTCAGTGAAATGTGAAATCATAGCATAGTCTTTGAAAGTTTTACTGAAGGCTGACTGAAGAGGATACATTTTTAAATAAATATAGCAAGGACATTTGTCTTAAAGAGAAATGTAAAAAAAAAAATTGACACTAGAAAAAGTCCTGACCCTACCATTTATTCTTCACTGGTTTGTCAATGTCCTTAAAACATGGTGCTAGAATTGAACAAACATTTGCTCGAGAAATGTCATGGTATTTCAACAAACCATTCATTTTGGAGTCAGTAAGATCTGCCTTTAACACTTAGTAGTTGTGTGACTAAGAGCAAATAATTTAACTCATTCTTATTTTCTTCATCTGAAAAGTGAGGATAAAAAGAATTACTCTTCCTACCTCAGAGCATTGTTGTTGGAAGACTAAAATGAGATTAGGTGTTAAAAGCACTATACAAGTGCCAACTATTATTATTATTGTATTAGCTTATTTTCCCTTTGAAAACTCAGCATGACACTCTAGCCTAGCTCATGGGATCCTAGAGGTAGAAAGGAACCTTAAGGTGATTCAAACTCTTATATAAACATTAATCACCTCTATAGTATTCATTAAAAAATCCAAATGCCCCTTAAATACTTTCGATGATAGAGAATATTTAATTAGAGCTTATAAATTTGAACATAACCCAAGTTTTAGGACCTCTCATCTTATATTGAGCCAAAATACGCTTCCCTATGATTTTCACCCATCAATCCAATTATGATATCTGGGGAAAAGAGAATAAATCTAACCATTTTTCCAAATGACAGCTCTTCAGATACTACAGTAGAAAAAGCCTGAAGACTTGAGAGAGAAGACCTGAAGACTATCCATATTTGGAAGAAAATTTGAAAATTATATTTTAAAAGTCATCATTCTTTGACTCATCAATACTATTTGACATTTATATGTCCCAAAAGGGTCAAAGACCTAGGAAAAATTCACGCACATACACATACACATATATTAGCACTTTTCCCAATAATAAAAAGCTGGTGGCTGGTTCTTCTGATAGAAAAATGGCTCAAAAAAATTGTGGTGCAATAATATCATTAATGTTAATTATTACACATGTCATTGTGCCATAAGAAATTTTGAATATGAAGAAATCAGAAAAACTTAGGAAGACACATGAATTGATTTAGAGCAACATAAACATGAGCAATAGAAAAATTTACATGATGAGCACAATAATCAAAAGAAAACCAGCTTGAAAGACTTGATGACTTTGATGCAGTCAGCAATGATTACTTCAGAGGAAATGAAGATTGACAATGGACACAGAATGAAACACACATTTCAGACATGACCAATATATGTTTCATCAGATCACAGATTTAGAACACTCCTTCTGTGACATCAAGTCCCTCATAACTAGAGATGTTAAATCACTTGTCTAAAGCCAGATTTGAACCCAAGTCCTTTAACTTCCCAGGCAGGGCTTTTTCCAGTGTATTATGCTGCCTTCTAGTAAAATACTATTTTCTTTTGTTTTTGTACAGCCTCAAAGGAATGTCAAATGTGACACAAATATATCAGAAATTTTTTTTTCTAACCAAGGAGACTGGTATGCTCTGAAACGGATATTTATTTTTAAATTATGAAGGATAAGAAAATGGAAAATGTTAATTACTTTTCAATAAATGAAAGAGCCTCTTTCAAAATCAGAGAAGTCACTTTTTCTTCCTTCATGGGCTGTTGAATGATCTCATGATTTCTCATAAGGATGCAATTCCAACGACGAATGAATCCATAGCTAGAATACCAGGTGGTGAAAAACAAGAAGGCCACAAGAGCAGTGATGATAACAACAGTCCATGGGACTTTGAACCATCCAGCAAATATGGGAATGAGAAGTAAGAGAGGCACAAGGCCAAGGGCCACACTGGAAATCCAGAGCTTGATTCGAAGAGCTCTGTGCATCTCTGGTGTTTTTGTTGGCTGACATTCATTTAGGAGACTAAAAGGCATCCCAAAAAAGTAATCAAATCCATGGTTTAGTGGATGATGACAGTGGTCATTTCTAGAGGCACAGCTTAAACCTTGATGCCATTTTCCTGGGGAAAAAAATAAGAATAAACTGTTATAAAAGAAAATTATTATGCTTCTTTGGTCAAATATAAATTATAGTTTGGAAAAGAAATTCACAGAAAAAAATCACAGTTTATACTTTGTGAAGCATTTTACTCATAAAAACTGCCATGTGAGTTTAAGTGAAAGCATTTCTAGTGGTTCCTAATTTGTAAAGTGAAACCAAGGCAATTGAAGTTCAGAGATGGTAAGTAAAATCACAAAGCCAATGGGTGTCAAAGATGGAACACAAGATCAGATCTCCTGACTCTAACACCGTTTTTCTATCATACTGGAATTGACATGCTCATAGTCACATAGCTAGAAAGTGTCATAATCAAGGCTCGAACTATTCACCACCTTCAATGCCATTTCTTCTTTTCTATATCATCAGATACTTGAGGATGGAAGCATGGTTAATAGAATGAAGTCTAGATTTTTAATTTCATTGTTGTAGTGAATTGCAAATGTTGAGATCCCTCTACTGATGCAGACTAGCAATAGCTTTATGATTTATCTTCTTAGACAGGTTCCTGGGCCATTGAGAGATTAAGTAATTTACCCAAATGACTCACATTTCTAGGTATCAGATGTAAAACCAGTCTCCTCTGACTACAAGGCTAGCTCTCTGTCTATGCCTATATAATGCAAGAAGTGTTAGCCACTCAAATGCCAAGAAGGGCACTTTGGAGATACTGCCAGTGGCCTCGACTTCATCACCAGTAGGACATAACAGTCCTTTGCTTCCTAGTCATCTTCTGAACCTTTAAAGGTCAAAAAGAAAAGAAACTAAATTGGTTTATAGAAGTAGAAGAATTCTTGTGGTGAATCTCCAAAGAATTTTCCTCTCTCAAATAATATTTTAAAGTACGAACTTCATCTATATCTAGCTCATACCACCAACGGAAATTGTTAAATTTTTAGCATGAGTAGTCACACCTTAAAAGTTAGCAAATGGTGCAAGTCAAGGCTTTAATTATTGTTTTGTTGATGATCTAGACTTAAGAAAGTGGTGGATAAAACATCAAAATGCATATTAAACTTCAATATATGCCATACTTACATTTTTCTCAGAAAGCTGGTTATCAAACATTTGCCAACGCACCTTTGTTATGCCTATGTGATTACCTTTTTGCTATCTATTTATATATGTTGCATCTATCTTCCCCCTTCCACAATCATATTATTTTGAAATTAATTGAATTGATAAGTTACAAGTGGGATTGTCAAATATACCTTTCAGGTTTTACT
>JAQQSZ010012215.1:0-12067 GCA_028646595.1 Phalanger gymnotis | reverse complement strand
AAACTAAACATATTAAAAAAAAAAAGAAAAATGTAGGAGAGATGAATGCCAAGTGAAGAAAGCACCACCAAGAAAATGAGATGTGCATGCACATATATACATATATGTGCAGTGGGGATTCAAACAAATTAACAACCAGTTTTCCATGGAACCAAGCGCTGCCACTGATGTGGTGGGCACAGGTCCTACCCCGCTAACAACCTGTTCGCTGAACTCAACCTAAAATTAGGTACTGGTTCTACTGAACTGGTGCAAACTGGCTGAATCCTACCACTGTGTATATGTATGTGTGTGTGTGTGTGTGTGTGTGTGTGTGTGTGTGTGTGTGTATCACAGCAATATAAAGAAAAGAATGCTAACAGACACCAATATTCCGTGCAATTACTAGTTGTGACCAGAGAAATGATGATGAAGTAATCTTCTCTGCTGTTAGTAGAACATTAGTTAGTAGACTGCAAGTTAAAAATGTTTTCTGATATGGTCAATGTATTGGTTTATATTACCTAACTTTACAGGCATACCTTGGAGATATTGTGGGTTTGGCTCCAGACCACCAAAATAAAACAAATAATGCAATAAAGAGAATTACATGAATCTTTTGATTTCCTAGTGCATATCAAAGTTATGTTTACAATATACCATCATCTTTTAAGCGTGTAATAGTATTTTGCCTAAAAAATGTACATATCTTAATTTAAAAATATTTTATTGCTAAAAAAAATGCTAGCCATCATCAGGACTTTCAATGAGTCATAATCTTTTTGCTGGTGGAGGGTCTTGCTGCAATGTTAATGACTGTTTCTGAACACTGGGGTGGCTGAGGCAATTTCTTAAAATAATATAACAATGACGTTCCCACACCTACTGACTTTTCCTTCCATGAAAGATTTCTCCATAGCATGTGATGCTGTTTAATAGCATTTTACCACCAGTAGAACTTTTTCCAAAATGAGAATCAATCGTCTCAAACCCTGCCACTGCTTTATCAGCCAAATTTATATAATGCTCTTCAATATTATTGTGTCTCAGTTAATAGGAAAGTCTAAAGAGAGGGAGAGAGACTGGAGAATGGCTGATTAGTGGAGCAATCAGAATATACACAGCATTCATCAGTTAAATTCACCCTCTTTTATGGGCATAGTTCATAGTGAGCCAAAATAATTACAATAATAACATCAAAAATCACTGACCACAGATCTCCATAACAGATAAAATAATAATGTAAAAGTCTGAAATATTGCAAGAAATACAAAAATGTGATGCAGAGTCACGATGTGAGCGTATGCTGTTGGAAAAATGCACACCAATAGACTTGCTGGATGCAGGGTTGCCACAAACCTTCAGTTTGCATTAAAAAAAACACCCACAATATCTGAGAAGCTCAACAGAACCAAGCACAGTAAAACAAGGTATGCCTCTACTTCTTTTTCACAAAGGAGAATTCTGTTTTAGGGGTAATATTGGAAAATGGCATTAAAGTTTATAAAAAAAAGTATCAATAAAACAGTAAAAGTATAAATGAAGAAATCATTTTGGTCTGGCATGACCTGCTTTTGATAGAGTCGGGATGGCTCCTATTGATCACTGAATCCTTTCTAAGTGCTCATAAACCATCACTTTAATAATATATAGAATTTCTCCAGGAATCAAAGCCAAGTTCACCAGTCTATTTTGAAGACCCTGCCCTCTTCCCTTCCTTTGAAAATCAGAATATTTATCCATTTTCAGCTCTGTAGCACCTTTCCTAGCCTACACAACTTTTCAGTGATCAGTGACAGTGACAGTGACAATTACCTATCAGTTCTTCCACTATCCTGGATGTGGTTTATTCAAGCCTGGTGACTAAGTAGCAAAATTGAATTGGTCCATGGGAGACATTCCATGGTGCAAGTTCAGAGTTGCCATTCCTGGTCTAATCAATCAAGGGTTGAGGCTTGCTTCTAGCAGATCTAAAGGGCTTGCCTTTTGACATGACAGGATCCCCTTATGAGCTGCAAGAGAAGATTCAGAGAACATACAAAATGGAGCAACCATCCCTTTTCAGCTATGAATTATGTAAGGACAGTTTCAAGCTGCTTTCACAAGAGAGGAGCAGCTTGCCTTATTCTGCACCTGTGGGTTCCATGTCATCATCAACACATATCTTTCATAAGTAAGTCAGAGCTTGGTTGTGGGCTGCCTCTTTCCTTTCATGGTCCTAGGAAAATAAGCACCTAACCTGAGATACGCAGATCCTGGTTTTAAGATGACTTTGTGGGTATGAGAGGTCCAAAGGTCCCATTGGTTTGGAGTTGAATGCCAGCAGAGGAGAAGTCTATGGGAACTTCTCTATCATGCTTAAAGAGAACAACCATTGCCAAGAAATTGGTCCGTATCTGGCTGTTTTACTGGTAGACAGGTACTAAGAGTTATTTGGCCAGTGCAGACCCAAGGTGAAATGTACAATGTATAACTGGCAATCCAGAAATCTGTTTTATATTCTGATTAGGTTATAGTATCAGCTTACCAGCAGATTTGTGACACTGGTTGTAATTTAGGTTACTGAACCCTGCTTTTATTATTCCCAACACTTAGCACAATGCCTGAAACATATTAGATGCTTAATAACCATTTATTGACTGACAAAATAAGGGCTCACTAAATTTTTTCATTCATTCTATTAGTGTATGCTATGAGTCTTTTATATTTAGCATCTCTTTTGAGTGCTTGAATAAATTATCTGTCCCATACCCGATTCATTTTGTACATTGAGTACTTTTGTCTTCTCCATTTTTTGGAGAAACTCCAGACGTGACCCACAACCGAAGCTAAAAATAAAATCATCTTCCAGATACCAGGGTTGGAATTTAGTGAGCCAAAGAGTACACAATATAAGCCTAACTCTTATCATTAGAAGTAGACTCTCCTATGACTGAACCTGCTCAGCCCAAACCACAAGTCACAGTACAGAACAAGGAATAGGCATAGCAGCAATTCCTTAAGGTTAAAACTACAACTTACAACTCATCCTGTGCAGCCTCAAAGAGGAAAGAAGCCTCCTCAGTTACTTCAAATTAAAAGAAAAACCATTTAACTACAAAATGGCAGTTTGTGAGGCCATCATTACAATGATGGTTGCTACAAGGCTCTGAAAACTGCTTAATAACAATAATTAATACTCACACGGCACTTCAAAGTTTGCAAAGCACCGTATATATTTTATCTCATTTGATCCTCACAAAACAACCCTGTGAGGTAGGTGCTATTATTATCCCCACATATGAAAGTGAAAATAATCCCCAATCCCCTAAGAAATTTAGTTAGAAGGCACCTCAGTAGCCACCTGGTCCAAATTGTACCCACAAGAAATCTCTAATAGAACATATCTAAAATACCAGTCAATGAGGTGGCGCAGTGGCTAAAGCACTGGACCTAAAGTCAGAAAGGCCTGAGTTCAAAACTGGCCTTGGATGCTTACTAACTCTTTGACCCTTGGCAAGTTATTCAATGTGTCCACCTCAGTTTTCTCATCTGCAAAGTATAAAAATAATATTTAGCTCTCAGTTGTTGTGAAGTTAAAATGAGGTATTTTTAAAGTGTTTTGCAAACACTATCTATGGAAGAAGGGTTGGAAAGGAGGTGGTCCCTAAGCCCTCCCACTCTCTTCATGTTGTAAGTAAAAATGTCCTTCCCTCTCAGAGAGGATGTTGTTTGAGATGTTAGGCAGATATCCAGGTGAAAGTGTCCAGTGAGCAGCTGGACACACACATACACACACACACACACACACACACACACACTCATGCACACACACACACACACACACATACATGCACACATACACATACATGCATGCACACATGCAGACTTGTGGAAATAGGCAAGAAGCCTTCTGCCCAGTGAGACAAGGAGGGAAGAATATCTCTCTCCTATGGTTTGTGCTTAGAGCTAGGCAAAAGAACCAATGTGGATATGTAGCTATATCTTGGTGTGTAAATGAGAAACAGAGGGGGTGGTTATATATTCACATGAGCCTGGATGCTCACAACCACATAACTGCTACCTAAGGGCAATCAGTCATCCAATCAAGACCTTCCCAACTATCCCTCATTGGGGGAACTTTTCTAAGGCTACAAAATGCACAGCAATGACCTGTCACCCAACACATTCTTCCTCGTGGCTTGACACTATGGAAGTAGGTCCTTCGTGTTTTCCAGATGACATCCCACTGCTTACCCTGCTCTAACAAAAACAATGGTAAATTGTTCTTTCATCTCTATTCAGCTCCAAAGAGTGTGTTGCGATACCCTCAAAAACAGCAGAGCAAGCCTTCACATTGAATTGGCCATTTACTTTTTACACAGGATATTTCCAATTCAGTTCTCATTTCCCTACCTAGTGGATAATTTTTTAAACATTCAAGCAAATTAAAAACAGAGTTCCACACTCAGTAAGAAAATACATCAGTCAGCTCAGGACTTATTGATCACGTTTCAGGCCAGAAACTCTCATATCCACAGCCGAACCTGGGAAATGGAGCTGAAAACGATGATGTCGGTGCTAGGTGGCAAGAAGCAGGGTAATTCAGCATGACTCACTACCTAGACAATGCACACCTAATCAAAGGCAAGGGAAATAAAAACTCCTTCACTAAATGTCTTCTGCTTCCTGCTGAGACAACCTTGTGCAGATTTTTCTATTTGAAATATGGCTTAATTCACAGAAAGCGTTCTTTCAACAATGAGTACTTATGGGTGTTTATTCCTCAGATAGCAGCAGAGAATTGTATCTGCCACAAATGCATAATGAAGTCCTAGACTCTGTGTTTTGATTTCACATTGCTTCTCATGGCTCTACTTATTCCCCATAATGAAGACATTCCATCTTCGTTTTATTTTCCAACTTTGTGTCTTTGCACAGGCTGTACACCATGCCTGAAATGCCCTTTCCCTTGACTATATGCCAGACACTGTTCTAGATGCTGGAGAAACAATAACAAAAATTATATACTTCCTGCTCTCAAGGATCTTCCATTCTACTCAGGTGAAACAACAATCACAGAGATAAGAAAATATGGAGTGTATACAGAATGCTAATTTCCACTTCAACTTCTTGAGATCTCTAGTTCCCTTCAAGACTAGGTTCAAGCACCACCTCATAAGCCCCCTTAATTCTAGTGCCTTCCCCCTGTTGATTATTTCCTATTTATCTTGTATATAGCTTGTTCGTATACAATTATTTGCTTATTGTCTCCCCCATTAGATTGTGAGTTCTTCAAGGCACTGTCTTTTGCTTCTCATTGCCTCTCCCCAGCACAGGGTCCAGCACATAGTAGGTGCTTGATAAATAATTGCTTATTGACCATCTTAGCACAGTGCCTGGCACATAGTAGGTGCTTGATAAATAATTGCGTATTGACTGACTGACTGTCTTGACAATCCCAGTTATTAGTACTCTCCTCCTGGAAAAAAATATACACACAAATATGTATATATGTATATGTGTGTATACACATATATGTATATGTATTTATGGTATTTATCTCTGTGCTTATTGGTTTTCCTGAGTAGAATCTAAGGCCCATTTCTTTTTTCTCTTTAAATCCCCTACAGTAGAACATTGCTTGGCACATTATAGGCACTCAATAAATGTTTAATGAATTAAATACGATAGAATTGTTATGCTTTAGGAATACCAGGTTCCCTATAAATAGAGAGAGATAAAGGGAAAGGAAGATCAAGGAGACCTCTCCATGCTTCTTCCTCAGAGGATAAGTTATACACAGCCCAAATAGCTGGCTAGTTTCAGGGTCTAACTTTATCACATTCCTAAGTCCCTCTGAAGGAAAGATAGGATGAGGTTGCTCTCACTAGTCAGCACCAAGGACAGTTCTCAGAGGAGTGAACACGGGACTTAACCTAGAATCTATTAACTCTCCTACAAGCAGAAAATAAATTTCACCCTTGCCTAGCCAGGCCTCTGTCTCACAACTTAACTGGGGTCTGCATAAACTTTCCATGTTGAAGATATGACTGAAGGTCTAATTTTTTTCATAATGGGCCAAACTCTAACTGTGTCAGTCTTCTCAATAAAGAATTCCTGGACATCTCTAGAAATAGCTCATAGAAACTATCCCCAGTAAATTTCTCAATAATCCCCCAAGTGCTTATCCAACTCTTTTAAAAGATTAAAATGATTCTCCTAAAATAGCCTCCAGAACAAGGTAAACTCCTCCAAGGATATATCGTTTACAGAATCACCTTAACAATTACAACAGCAGGCCAGTGACCTTCAATAGGCTTCTCTAGTATGAAGCATTTCAACGAAGACCTATATGACAGGCTCTGTTGATTTTCGGACATAAATTACTTATTCATTATGAGCTCACTGACACTGGAGAAGATGTCTTCTGCTTGATTGTGTCTGTGTTCTGTGTCAGGTATCTGCATCCTCTGCTGCCACTGTTCAGAGGAGTGTCTTATTTACATGGGAAACTGCCACTGCCTTCATTATCATTCATAGGAATTTCAGAACCCAGGGCACAGGCTTCTGTTCCCCACATCTGGAGCATAAAAGGAAAATCTGCCCTGAATTTATATCCATGTTACAAAAGCCCCCATCAGTGTCTTTGCTTCCTTGGACTCAGCCAGGGTTCTCTGAAACATGGACATCTGAGTTTACATAGCAGCAGGAGCCTCCCCAAAGATAATGAGCCTTGGATTATCTGTGGAGACGAGGGATAACATGGAAGAATAGAATCCACAGATAATCCTAAAATTTCATCTAGAAAAACTTTTGCTATAGATACACACTAAAGAAAAACGTACTGTTGTGTCTTCCCTGGAGAATATATAGGAAAAGCAACCAGCAAGCTAAGGGAACTGGAAGCCACATCTTATAAAGCTAGAAGGATTTAAAGATGACTAACCTGATGAAGAAAAGACTGGCTTGGAGGGGATGGGAAGGAGGAATAGGAAGAGTGATAATCATTGTCTTTAAATGGAATAGAGATTAGGCTTATTTTGTATGGCTCCAGAAGACAAAATGGGGAATAATGAGAGAAAGTTGCAAAGATAGAGATTTGGCTTAATATTAGGAAAAAATTCCTAAATAGGGAGATCTGTCCATCAATGGAATAGACTGCTTTATAAGGAAGTGAATTCCCCCTCACTGAAAATATTCAAGCAGAAGCTAGGTGAGCATCTGTCAAGAGTGTTTGGGATGGAATTCATACTGACCTAGACATTACCTAACATCTTTTTCACTTATAACATTTTATGAATTTGTATGTCTTGAACATCTTCCACACATAAAGGATAGAGACTAGGTCTGTGATTTCAATGGTATAAGAAATTCTGAAGTAAAGAAATTCCTTCAACTAATACAGGTGCTCACTTTCTCTGAAATTTATAGTCTTTAATCTTAGAGGGTTGCCTAGGGCCCTGAGAGGTTAGTATTGGTCAAGGGCAAGACTTGAAGTCTGATCTTCCTTCCTTCAAGGTCAGTTCTCTATCTACTACACCACACTGTCTCTCACACATAAGGAAAGAAGGCAAATAACTACATTGCCAAGATTTAGGCAGGAGAACTGAGGTGTGAACACTGGTTGGGAGGCCTATTTCTATTGAACTTAAAAATCACTTATTCATCTATTCACCTCCCATTTCCCAATGAGTAAAAAAATATTTATAAGTACTAAATTCAGAGCTCTGTCAATGAAGTGAAACAAAGGAACATGCCATTCTTCCTATCAAAACATAAGGCTCCTAGCCCACCATTCAAGAGATGTCTCTTTATGCTATTTTGTTCATAGAGGAGATGGATTTGCAATGAATCATAGGAACAAAGCACATAATGTCTAAACCAGAAGGGACTGAAGAGAGAACTTAATCTCATCCCATCATTTACAAATGAGAAAAGTGAGGCCACATAGCTAGTTAGGGGCCAAACTGAGACTAGAGCCTAGGCCTCCCCATCCAGACCATTTTCTACCGCATCACAGTATATTTGATACTTCTCACACCAGTCTACCTACATTCTCTCCTGCCTCCCCATCCAGGCCATTTTATATCACATAGCAATAGATCTCATATTCACCACAGCAATCTACCCCATTCTCTCCATCAGTCCTTTCAATGTCTAGTAGCATCTATCTGTGAGGAATTGGTCTGGATTATGGATTCATTAAACCATTCACTTATTTTAATGTCATATCCATCCACATTACTGAAAGTGTTCAGTGTTTGTAAAACATCCCTGTCTCAGATGAGGCAGAAAAATGGGTCATGGAGAGGATACATTGAGAAACAGCTGAATTCCTGTTGAATACCTGCTCCTTTCATATGATTCACCACTGCCACCTCATTTATCAAATGCAACCAGCCCTGGTGCATCAGTGAGCTATCAATATTCTCTGGTTGGAAATAAGACTGCCAAAAAACATAGGAAGCTTTCTTCCCTGGGGGGATGCAGTGCTTAGGACTTTCTGCTGATAATCTGACTTCAGGGAGCCCCATGGAATGGGAGAATAGCTTTTTCAAAAGATGAACAAAGAAATTACATAAAGAACCATCTCCTAAAAGGGCTCACAATAGAGCCATCCCCTTTTCCTCTGCTTGAACTTTCCCCATTGAAAAAAAAAGTCTGGACATTGCCTACAGAAAACCAACATTAATCTTTTAATATCCTCTGAAAAAAGAGGAACTATACTTCAACTTTTCATATTAACAATTAACTCTAATATAGCATTTTCTAGGTCTATAGAGTTCTTTTCTTGCAACAACCCCATAATGTAGACGGGGCAAGTATTACTATCCCCATTTTACAGATGAGGAAACTGAAGTTTGAAAAAGTAGAGACTTGTCCAAAGTTATACTGAGGGTTGGTATCAGAATCTAAATGAGAAACCAAATCTATTGCTTCCTCCTACTCCAGAGTATCTTCCACCATATCACATAGCTTCTCTTAACACATTACCAAGGATCGTAATTTGCTAACTATATAAATATGCCATTGTATCCAAAGACATTTTTTTCTTTCAGAACCACTATTCTGAAAAAAAAAAGAATGGATGCGCTGGTGAAAAATAAATTTGAACAGTCAGATTGCTTTAAAGTCATACACACACACACACATACACACACACACACACACTACCAAGGTTATGAGAAGCAGCATGGTATAGTCCAGAGGTATCAAACTCACTGCCAGCAACATTCCCCAGTGCAACCTGAACCAAATTAAAATGTAATAGAGAAATTTTAACAAAATCAATTAAAATGGGAGCAAGAAGGCAAAGTAGAGGAAGTTGCCAAGCTTTCTCAACATTCCCCTCCAAACAACTTTAAAAGAATTCCTCAAATTGAAATCTGGAGTGGGAGAACCAACAAAAGTTCAGGGTGAGACATTTTTCCAGCCCAAGACAACTTAGGAAGTCAGAAGGAGAGGTCCGTGATACTGCGATGAGGGCTGGCCTGGAGCCCACGTGGCAGCAAGCTGTGGGCCTTTGAGGCAGCAACAGCAATAGCAAGAGCTTTGGGAGCTTTCAAATCAGGGACAGTAAAGGGGTAAGGCAAGTGGTCAGAAAAAGACTATAGGAGATCCCTGCGCTTAACACTAGGTGCAAGGCAAAGCATCGTTCGGCAACTCTATTGCCTATAGTCACTTCTAGGTCACAGTTCCAGAGTGGAGGGGAGCATTTGCTATCCCAAAAGATAAAGAGCTCTAAGGAACAGGATTGCTTCTGGTTGCAAGTAAGCAGAGGCCCTTAGGAGCAGCACTGCTTTCAGTTGCAAGGGAGTAGTGACCACACCTCTCCCCAGATTACATCATCTTGGAAACACTAAAAACTTCCAAATTCCCGGAACTAGCTCTGAAAATAGTATTGTGAAAAAGCTTTAAGGTTATATCAGTGCTTCCCCTCTCACATTTTTAAACACGAAGTTCAAAGGCTAGAAAAATGAGCAATCAATAAAACAAAAAAAGAATACAGCCATAAAAATATTGTGGTGATAGGGAAGATCAAGACACAAACTCAGAAGAAGACAATGATGTCAAAACAGCTATAGGCAAAGCCTCAAGGAAAAAAATGTGAATTTGACACAAGTCCAACAAGAATTTCTGGAATAGTGAAAAAATTATTTTAAAAATCAGAATGATAGAGGAAAAATTAGGAAAAGAAATGAGAGTGATGCAATAAAATGATGAAAAGACAATTAACAGTTTGGTAAAAGAAATACAAAAGATACCAAAGAAAATAACCCTTTAAAACACAGAATTGGCCAAATGGGAAAAGAGATATAAAGTTTAACTGATGAAAATAACTGTTTAAAAAGTAAAATTGGCTGAACAGGAAAAGAGATACAAAAGTTCATTGAAAAAATAATTCCTTAAAAATTAGAATTGAGCCAATAAATGTGAATGAATCCATGAGACATCAAGAAACAACAAAGTAAAGTCAAAAGAATGGGGGAAAATGAAAAAAAAATGTGAAATATCTCATCAAAAAAAAAAGAACAACTGACCTAGAAAATAGATTGAAGAGAGAAAATTTTAAAATTATCAGACTTCCTGAAAGCCACAATCAAAAAAAGAGCTTAGACATTGTATTTCAACAAATCGTTAAAAAAAACTTCCCTAATATCCTAGAACCAAGGAGTAAATTAGAAATTGAAATAATCCATGGATTCTTTCTTATCCTCCAGAAAGAAATCCCAAAATGAAAACTCCCAGGATATTATAGCCAAATTCCAGTGCTCCTAGGTCAAAGACAAAATACTTCAAGTAACCAGAAAGAAACAATCCAAATACCATGAAGCTGCAGTCAAGATCACACAAGATCTAGCAGCTATCATAATAAAGGAGCAGAAGGCTTGGAATATGATATTCTAGAAGGTGAAGGAGATAGGAATATAATCAAGAATAACCCACCCAGCAAAACTTAGTATAATTCTTCAGGGGAAAAATGGAAATTTAAAAGACCTGAGATGAATAGAAAATTTGACTTTCAAATACAAGACCCAGGAGAATAAGAGAAAGGTAAATGTGAAATAGAAATCATAAGGAACTCAATAAGATTAAACTGTTTACATCCTTAAATTGAAAGATGAAACATGCAACTAAGAACTTTATCATTATTAAGGCAGTTAGAAGAACTCTACATAGATGGAGGGCACAGGAGTGAGGTGATTATTTTGGGGTGATTTAAAAAACTGGATGGGTGAGAAAGAGAGATACACTGGGAGAAAAGAGGAAGAATGGGGGGAAAGTATCTACATAAAAGAAGTATATAAGAAAGAAGTTTACAATGGAGGGGGAAATGGTAGGGAAGCAATGTTTGAATCTCTCCTCACCTGAATTGGTTCAAAGAGGGAAGAACATATAAATACACACACACACACACACACACACACACACACACACACACACACTCAGTTGAAATCTATCTTACCCAGTAGGGAAATAGGAAAGGAATGGGATAAGAAAAAGGAAGGGATGGATATAAGGGAGAGCAGATTAAGGAAGGCAGTGGTGAGAAGAAAACAGAGGAGGATCAGGAAAAAGAGAGAAAAGGATAGAACAGAAGAAAATAGGATAGAGGGAAATGTATAGTTAGTAATCATAACTGCGAACACGAATGGGATGAATTTATCCATTAAATGGAAGAAGGTAGCAGAATGGATTAGAAACAAGGATCCAACAATATGTTGTTTACAAGAAATTCACTTGAAATGGAGATACACAGTTCTGTAGGAAGGGAAGAGGGGGCAGGTGAGGGGAAATGAGTGAATCTTGTTCTCATCAGAATTGACCTGAGGAGGGAATAACATACACACTCAATTGGGTATCTTACCCCACAGGAAAGGAGGAAGGAGATAAAAAGGGGGGATGATAGAAGGGAGGGAAGATAGGGAGAGGAGGTAATCAAAAGCAAACACTTTCAAAAAGGGACAGGGTCAAGGGAGAAAATTGAATAAAGGTGGATAGCAAAGGAAGGAGCAAAATATAGTTAGTTTTTCACAACATGAGTATTGTGGAAGGGTTTTGCAGAATCATATCCATGTGGCCTATGTTGAATTGCTTGCCTTCT
>JAQQSZ010012214.1:0-12067 GCA_028646595.1 Phalanger gymnotis | reverse complement strand
TGTCTCTAATTTTCTTGAAGAGATCTCTCTTCTTTCCCATTCTCTTGTTTTCTCCTATTTCTTTGCATTATTTGTTTAAGAAAACCCTCTTTTCTCTCCTTGCTCTTCTCTGAAATTCTGCATTCAGCTGAGTCTATCTTTTCCTTCCTACTTTCTCTTTCCTTCTTTCTTCAGCTATTTTAAAGCCTCATCAGGCACCATGTTGCTTTCTTGCTCTTCTTTTTCTTTGGAATGTTTTTTGTTGCTGCCTCCCGTACAATATCGCCAGCTTCTGCCCGTAGTTGTTCAGGCGCTCTCTCTACCAGATCTAATCCCTTAAATCTATTCATTACCCTCACTCCATATTCATAAGGGATGTTGTTAGGTCATACCTAGACAGTCTCATGGTTTTTCATACTTTCTTCACTTTAAGTCTGAATTTTCTGATAAGAAGCACATGATCTCAGCCACAGTCAGCTTCAAGGCTTGTTTTAGCTGACTGTATAGAGCTTCTCCACTTTGGCTGCAAAGTCTATGATCTATCTGATTTCCATACTGACCATCTGGTGATGTCCTTGTATAGAGCTGCCTTTGAGGCTGCTGTGTTTCCTCTGACCATTGAGTTTATCCTGACCAAACTCTCTTAGTCTCTGCCCTGCTTCATTTTGTATCCAGGGCCAAACTTGCTTCTATTCCAATTACCTTTGGATTTCCTACTTTAGCACGCCAATCCTCTGTGATGAATATGACATCTTTCTTGGTGTTTTTTTCTAGAAGATTGTGTTGGAAAGCAAAATGGCCTTTGTTTTCTTTGAGTAACTCAGTGTATTTCATTAAGCCTTACTAGGTGCTAAGCCCCAGGCCCAAAGCCCTATTTGGTGTGGAACCTATGTGGATGTGGATTGGTGACTGAGGTGGGGCCCAAGGTGGGGCTGGCTAAGGGGAGGTGTTAACTCCAGAGCCATGCCCTATTAGGTGTTAACCTAATCTATGTGGATGCGAACCTCCCAGGGTCCCAGGGGGAGGGGCCAACTCAAGAATCAATAAGCTCTGGTCAGTCAGATGATGCTTGATGACGCAAAAAACTCTATAAGAGGAGAGAAGACAGCTTGAAGATTGATTTCTGTTGGAGCCAGAGACAGCTACAGCCAAAGCCGAAGCAGGAGCTGCAGAAGCAGAGCCAACCTGTGTGTGGACCAGGAGTGCTGAGCAAGGACTTGAGGCCAGTGGGTAATCTTCTTACCAGAGAGGGGAGGCATGAATATGATTTGGTTTAATGCCATCATGCTTTTCTGTGGCCTCCTGGTGACTCTTGCGAGGCGGACTTATTGGGCCTGGAAGCTTTCGATCAAAGTATCAAAATGGGGCTGCTGGTTCGTGGGTCTGTTACTGTGGAGCCTGAATAAATGCTTTAAGCCTTCTGCCTTCTACTTAGAGAATTCCTTATATCCTGCGGTTCTGAACCGTTCAGACGTGTATAGGATTCTCTTTGAAATCATAAATTCTGCCTTCATAATACAAAGATGTTGCAGGCTGTCTACAACTTTGGCCTCTTTGGCATCAGTGGTTAGAGCACAGACTTGTATTACTGCGGTGTTGAACAGTATACCTTGAATTCGAGCAGACACCATACAGTCGCTTTGGAGATTCTACCCCAATACTGCTTTTCACACCCTTTTATTGACTACAAGGGCTCCTCCATTTCCCCTAAGGGATTCCTACCCACAATATTTTATGTAATGATCAGCTGAATTAAATTCACTCCTTCCCATCCATTTAAGTTCACTGACACCCAAGATGTCAATGTTTAATCTTTCCATTGCCTGTCTGACCACATCCAGCTTACCTGGTCCATAGGTCTTATATTCCAGGTTCCTATGTGATATTAATCTTTGCATCATTGGATTTTCCTTTCATCAGCAGACATATTCACAGCTGAGCTTCCTTTCAGCTTTGACCCTGAAGCTTCATTAGTACTGGGGTTACTTGTGGTTGTCTTCTGCTCTTCCCCAGTAGTGTATTGGATGCCTTCTGACATGAGGGGCTCATCTTCTGGTGTTGTCTCCTTTATCATTTTAGTGCTGTCCGTGGGGTTTTCTTGGCAGAGATACAGCAGTGGTTGGCCATTTCCTTTTTCCAGTGGATCACCTTTTGTCTGAACTCTCCACTGTGATCTGTCCATCTTGGGTAACCCTGCACAGCTTAGTTCATAGTTTCATTGAGCGAGGAAAGTTCCTCCACCAGGACAAGGCAGTGATCCAGGAAGGGATTGATTTAGTTATCTTATTTTTGTTAAAAAAAAAAGAGAGAGATGCTTTGTAATTGTGTTCATATAGTTCCTCTGCATGTCTTGGCTTTTGCACTATCTGTAGTAATCTCTTTCTATCTTTTCCTGCTGGATTTTGTTGGAAATACATAGAAATTCTGATTATTCGTGTGGGTTTATTTTATATCCTGCATTTTGCTAAAATTGATAATTGTTTCAATTCATTTTTTAATCAACTCTCTTGTGTTTTCTAATTAAACCATCAGATCATTTGCAAAAAGGGATAGTTTTGTTTCCTTTTGGCTTGTGCTCCATCCTTCCACTTCTTTTTCTTGTCATTACTATAGCTAGCATTTCTAGTTCAATATTGACTAATAATGGTGATAATGGACATCCTTACATTTCCCTTTATCTTGTTGGGAAAGCTTCTAGTTTATCTTCATTATAGATGCTTGCTCTTAGTTTAATATAGATGCATATATATATATATATATATATACATACTATATATACTATTTCTAATACAAAGGACAACTCCACTGATTCCTATGTTTTCTAGTGTTTTTAATTTTTAAAAAAGTGTTACATATTCTTAAAAGCTTTTTCTGCATCTATTGATATAATACTGTGGTTTCTGTTATTTTTGTTATTAATGTGGTCAACTCTGATTATAGGTTTCCTAATATTGAATCAGTCCTACACTCCTGATATAAATTAGCCAGTCATAGTGTGTATAGTCTTTGGGATATGTTGCTATAGTCTCCTTGCTTATATTCTGTTTAAAATTTTTGCATCAATATTTATTAGGCATATTAATCTACAATTTTCTTTCTCCATTTTGACTCCCTAGTTTAGATTTTAAGATCATATTTGTTTTATAGGAGGAATTTGGTACAATGCTTATTTTTTCAGTTTGTGTAATATTAAAATTAATTGTTTTTTAGATGTTCAGTAGAATTCACATGCAAACCTATCTGGTCCTGAGGCTTTTTTCATTCACAATTTGCTCAATTTCTTTTTCTGAGGGTAGGTCTTTTATTTCCTGTTCTGTTAATCTGGGTATTTTATATTTTTGTAAGTATTCATCTATTTCATTTAAATTTTCAGTTTTATTGACATATAATTGGACAAAATCATTCTTAATAACTTCTTTTATTTCTTCTTCATTGATTGTGAATTTACTTTTTTCATTTTTTATACTAATGATTTGATTTTCTTTTCTTAAAAATCAAGTTAGCTAATGGTTTAATTTATTAAGTTGTTAGAAGGGGTTCTTTCGTAAACCAGCTCCTAGTTTTATTTTTAATTCAATGGCTGTTCTTTTTTCTCTCAATTTTGTTAATCTCTTTTTTATTCAAATTCTTCATGTCTTTTTTGCTTCTTTTTTGGTTAGATTTCCCTAGGTCCAAAGGAGATAAACTGAGATCTCCCGCTATGATAGTTTTCGTCTATTTTTCCCTGTCAAGATTCAAAAAGAGGAAAAAATAAATTCTGCAAATCTGAAAATTAATTTTGATGGTATCTTTTTATATTGATATATATTCATTTTTTATATTTTTATATTGATATATATTCATTATATTGATATATTCATATATATGTGAACACTGAATCTCTCTGTAATTTAAGTCAGTCTTTATTTCTTTAAAGAATATTTTGTAATTGTATTAATGTAAGTCTTAAGCATGCCTTCATAAACTGGCAGATGCCAGGTATTTCATGCATTTTGAATGGGAAATACATTTCTATCATCTCCTGAGTTTTGTCATTTCTATATAGAACAGCTGTTGTTTTTGTGAATTTATTGTATAGCTTGCTCCTCTAAAGTAGTGTCATTGGGTCTAGTTTTGATACTCTATACCTTCTCCGCTCAGTTGTCTCTCCTTTTGGCTTGGAGGGTTGTGAACTTCATCCTCCCAAAGTCTTCCTTCACAGAGGGCTCCCAACCCTCCAGCAGACCAGCTCCCTTTTCTGGCAGCTCCGCTTGGCTTCCACTCCAATAGCGCACTTTCTAGAGGAGAAGTCGATCACTTGAAATCTCGTCAGCAACTGATTGACTCAGTTTTTAAAATTTTTGTTGTCATTCGATCTTTTAGTTGTGAGTCTGACGCTTCGTGACCCCATTCAGGATTTTCTTGGCAGAGACACTGGAGCAGTTCGCCATTTCCTTCTCCAGTTCATTTGACAGATAAGGAAACTGAGGCAAACAGGGTAAAATGACTTGCCCAGGGTCGCACAGTGTTTTCGATAGTCAACACCTTCAGATGTCTCAGTCACCTCCGATGGAGGGCTGGAGGCTACGTAAAGCAAAACCTCACTTTATAGAGGCTAGGATCAGAACTTTCCAGGTACCTCCATTCTCCAGCAGCCCCCACTCTGGGTACCCCAGCCCCTCCCCACTTCAGCTTCTTTTTGTGGGTCGTCTTCCTCCCTCCATGAGGGCAAAAGGCTGTATCTTTCTATTATTTGTCCCCAGGGCTTAGCACAGTGCCCGGCACATAGTAGGCCCTTCATAATGTCCACCATGCCTGGGAAGCTCTCCCTGCTCAGCTCTGCCTCTTGCCTTCCCCAGCTTCCTTAAAGTCTCAACTAAAATCCCAGCTTCTGCAGGAAGCCTTTTTCGACTCCTTGTACTTCTTCTGCCTTCCCTCTGGCAATCGTTTGCTCTCTGTGTGTGGCTGCTTGGTCTATATTTGTTTGCATGTTGTCTCCCCCATTAGAGCTCCTTGGGGCAGAGACTATGGTTTGCCTCTTTTTGTATCCCAGCCTTTAGCGCCTGGCACATAGTAGGAGCTTATTTATTGACCGACTGACTAGCCAGATTTCAGCTGTGTGGAGATGCTCCAGGACAAGAGATAGGGGTGATTAAAGCCCCTGTTGAGCACTAAGGAGGTATTCTTGTGCCTACCCAGAGTAATATAAGACACACTTAGATCAGGAAATCTCAGGAATGGGGGGCAGGAGAGGTGCTGAGAAATCTGGGGGAAAGACCTTTACTATCTTATGCAGCTAACAAGTGTCTGATCTGGCATTGAGCTAGTTACAAAGACAGAAGAGATATGGGGCCTACCCTTTTCTTACGGAGGGTGGAGGCATGCACACTGAGGTCATATATACCTGGTCACAAAATAGATCCAAGGTAATGTGGGGCAGAAAGGACACAATCCTTTGAGAAAGAGGAGACGAATGCCAGGGAATCCAACAGAATTGGACCATGGCTGTATAGCGTCAAATACAATGAAAAGGCCTTCTTGGTCAGAGACGGATGGGGTAGATCAGAAAGCCGTATCCTGGCTCCGAAATTCCAGGACTCTGTCTGCTGGCCAGGAGCAGCTTCACTGTGCTCTGGGACCAAAGAGGCCTCGGAGATCAGGTCCTCTAAGGCAGAGAGACCTCAGCAGCTCCAGGTTCTCCATGGCCCCAACCCAGCCCATGCCACTGGAGAAGGGGAAGGGAAAGTGGCAGTAGCAGCCTCATCGCTGAAACAGGCAAATCAGGGGCCAGGTGACCCAGGCCCCTTTTTGGGGCAAACCAGAGAGCAGGGAGGCAGACGGCACCAAAGGCAGGGGCTGTGAGGCTGGCAGGCTTACCAAGGACAAGCAGAAGGGTGGCTTGCCTTCCCCTGGGGTGCAGGGGGTGCTCCTGGACTTCTGCCTTTCCTCTTCAAGGCTGTTCAGGATGTGACCTTGTACCTTCTTTCACCCACGTAGTGAAACCCTGGCTTACATGAGGGGAATGTTGGCTCTTCCTTAACTCCTTGGGGGACACACAGAATGTGGGAGTGCCCGAGGCAGATTTTCTGGGCTGAAGCCCAGATTGTGGGTGGACACTGTTTCATAATGAGCTACAAGGCTGGAGCAACCCCCACCTTGCTCTGGCAGTGCCAGAAGCTGCCAAGCCCAGTCACTAGCCCCTCTTGCGGGGGGCACTCAGGCCCCTGCCCTCCAGGGGGCTTGATCCAGCCTTGGACTTGTCTGCCCCAGATGCAGTGTGGCCAAGAACAGGCGTCCATCCTGTTATTGTGTTCTGTGAACTCTGCTCCCTGCCCGGGCTTGGCCTGAGGCCAGTCACTCTCAGAGCGGGCCAAGGAGGGCTCCAGCTGTTCCTAGCTCGGATTCCTGATGCTTTCAGGCTCCCTGCCCTGCCCACCCTCTGCTCACTGGTTCTCGCTGGCTTGAGAAACCTGAAATAAAAAGGACTATTTCCCTGGAAACAAGGCACAGACGGACACTCAGACAAGAACGACTGAGACGGGATTCAAACTCAGATTCTGCCACCCCATGCTCCCATCCACCGAGGCGATCTGCTCCTCAGACGGCCCTGTCCAAAGTTCCCAAGGGTGTTTTCTCAGCCTCCCTCCTCAGCCATCCGTTGTCTCAACCCTGTGCACCACCCTCTCCTCCCAGATACTTTGTCCTCTCTCCTGGCCCTGCTGGCATCTAGCTGACCACTCCAGTCCTCTGTATTCTTTGCTGGCTCACACCTACTGATGCAAAAGTATAGCATGACATAGCTGTGTGGTCCCAACATCCCTAGATGTTTTCCCCAGAAAGCTCATTGTTCTGGGCTGCTTTTGTGGAGCAGGATACAGGTGCCTTGCTGTGGTGGGCACCTAGCCCAGCTGGTCTGGGGATACAGGCCCTGTATCAACACTGCCCACCAAGGAGAGGACTCAATACTGAGCTCCCAACGGAGCTGCACTGCCCACACAGATACAAGAGAGGTCACCAGCCCTAGGTGCTGTCCAGGGGCAGCTCATGAAATAACCAACTCTCAAGGGACGTCAGAGCATGGACACTTAGCGCAACCTGTTGCTTCCAGGAACCCTCTCCTCAGAAAGTAGTTGTCCAGCCTCTGCTTGAAGACCTGCAGCGATGAGGTGGCAGCACATACATCCCACGCTTTGTTGGGGAGCGTTTTCCAACCCAAACCTGCCTCTCAGCATGTCCTGTCATTGCAACTCATTCTGTCCCCTGGGGTCAAGCAGAGCAAGGCAAACCCTCTACCCTTTGACAGGAGACAGCACGGAAACAGTCCTCATTGTTTGGTTGGAGATCTGGGTTCCAGTCTCACTTCTGATGATTGCTACCTGTGTGACAGGCAAATCAGCTAGCCTCTCTGGCCCTCATTGACCTCATCTGTTAAAAGAGAAGGTTGGAGTGGGGGCAGAGCCAAGATGGCAGAATACAGGCCAGGACCCAGCTGAACTCTCTCGACATTTCCCTCCAAACAACTTTAAGATTATTCAAATCAAATTTGGAAGTGTCAGAGCCAAAGAAAAGTCAAAATGAGACATTTTTTCCAGCCTCAGACAACTCGGGAAGTTTCAGGAAAGATCTGTGATGCTGGGGTGGGGACCAGCTGAAATACTAGTATATGGTGGCCACACCAGCCATGGGCCTTGGAAGCAGTCTCAACAGTGGCAGCAGTGGCAGAGTTTCAGCCCAGAGATCATGAGGGGGTTGGACAGCTGGTCAGAAAGCGATGGCAGGGATCGTTGACAGGCACTGATGCAGCTACGCAGTTCTGGATCATGCTTCCAAGGTGGAGAGGAGCCCTAGCTCTTGTGGCTGGAGGACAGCAGGGCTCCTGGTCATGGTACCAGGACTAAGAAGAAAGCTAGCAGTTGTGGCTATAGGGGTCCTTCCTGGGTAAAGATTAGAGCACAGAACAGGAGAGCAGTGACCACACCTCTTCCCAGATCATACCATCTTGGAAGCATGGAACACCTGTAGACCCCAGAATTAGCTCTGAAAAAAGTAGTACAACAAAGCCTAAAGCTTAACATAGTACTTTCCTATCCCTAGGTGAAAAAAAAGCCCAACTTTAAGCTATAGCTCAAAGTGAAGAATGGGTTGGGGAAATGAGCGAATAAATTTAAAAAAAGAACTTTGTGATAAAAATGTTACTATGGTGGCAGGGAAGTCCAAGATATAAACTTAGAAGACAACAACAATGTGAAAACAGCTACAAGCAAAGCCCCAAAGTAAATTGCTAATTGGATCCAGGGCCAGTGAGAATTCTTGGAAGAGTTAAAGAAAATGATAAGAATGGTAGAAGGAAAATTGGGAAAATAAATGAAGGTGATACAAGAAAATTATGAAAAGAGGATTTACAGCTTGGTAAAAGAGGTACAAAAAATACTGGAAAAAAAGAACTCCTTAAAAAGTAGAATTAGCTAAATGGAAAAAGAGGTACAGAAAGCTCATTGAAGAAAATAATTCCTTAAAAATTAGAATTGGGCAAATGAAAACTAATGACTCCATGAGATATCAAGAAACAATAAAACAAAGTCAAAAGAATGAAAAAAGAAAATGTGAAATATTTCATCAGAAAAAAAAAAACAGAACAACTGACCTGGAAAGCAGATCAAGGAGAGATAATTTAAGCATTATTACAGCTGTAAACTGACCCAACCATTCTGGAGAACAATTTGGAACCATGCTCAAAGGGCAATTAAACCGTGCATACCCTTTGATCCAGCAGTACCACTACTAGGCCTGTATCCCAAGGAGGTCATAAAAAAGGGGAAAAAAACCTACATGTACAAAAATCCTTGTATACTTGTATACACTACTTTGTAGTGGCAAACAAATAGAAATTGAGGGGATGCCAATCAATTGGGGAATGCTTGAACAAGTTGTGGTATATGATTGCAATGGAATACTATTGTGCTATAAGAAAGGATGACCAGGATAGTTTGAGAAAAACCTGGGAAGACTTACATGAACATCTGATGCAAAGTGAAGTGAGCAGAACCAGGAGAATGTTGTACACAGTAACAGCAACATTGTACGATGATCAACTGTAAAAGACTTGGATACTTTGATAAATGCAGTGATCCAAGATAATTCTGAAAGACTTGAGATGAAAAATGCTATCCATCTCCAGAGAAAGAACTGATGGAAACTGAATGAAGATTGAAGCAGACTTTTTAAACTTTATTTTTCTTGAAGGTTTTTTTTGTCTGTGTTTTCTTTTGCAACATGGCTAGTATGGAGTTTTGAGTGACTTCACATGTATAATTGATATCAAATTGCTTGTCTTCTCAAGAAAGGGGAAGGGGAGAGAGAGAGAATTTAGAACTCAAAATTTTATAAAAATGAACGTTAAAAAATTTTACATGTAATTGAGAGATATTTAACAAAATAAATCAAATATATTGGGTAGGGAGGGAGGATTATTGAACTACTTGAAAGACATGATTAAAAAAAAAAGAGCCTAGCCATTATAGTCCAAGAAATCATAAAAGAAAATTGCCCTGATCTCCTAGATCCAGAGGGTAAAATAGATATTGAAAGAATTTACCTATCACCTCGTGAAAGAGATCCCAAAATGAAAACTCCCAGGAATATTATAGCCAAACTCCAGGTCAAAGAGAAAATATTGCAAGCAGACAGAAAGAAACAATTGAGATATTATGGAGCCACAGTCAGGATTCACAAGATTTACAGTTTCCACATTAAAGGAGCAGAGATCTTGAAATGTGATATTGCAGAAGTCCAAAGGGCTAGGATTACAATCAAGAGCAACCTACCCAGCAAAAGTGAGTATAGTCCTTTGGGGGGAAAACGGATATTTAATGAAATAAAAGACATTCAAGCATTCCTAATGAAAAGACCAGAGTTAAATAGGAAAATTTAACATTCAAAGACAAAACTCAAGAGAAGTGTGAAAAGGTAAACATGAAAGAGTAATCATATGAGGCTCAATAAAGTTAAATTGTTTACATTCCTGTATGGGAAAATGATACATGTAACTCCTAAAAACTTTATGCTTATTAGGGCAATCAGAAAGAGTCTATATAGACAGAGGGCATGAGTTTGAGACAATTATGTTGGGATAATCTCCAAAAAAATGAAGGGATGAGAAAGAGGGATGCACTGAGAAGGGGGGAAGGGAGAGGCTTGCAAGGAAGAGCTTTTATAGTGAAGGAGGAAACCGGGGTAGGTGGTGGTGGGCTATGTTGGAACCTCACTCTCATTGGAATTGGTTCCAGGGAAGGAAGACTATATATACACACTCAGTTTAGTATACCGTGGCCAGTAGGGAAATACAAGAGGAAGGGGATAAGAGAGGGGATGCTCATCAGATGGGGAACGGTTGAACAAGTTGCAGCATATGCTTGTGACAGATTACTCTTGCACTATGAAAAATGATGAGGGAGGCGGTGTCAGAAAAAAAACATGGCGACACCTACATGAACTGATGCGAAGTGAAGTGAGAAGAACCAGAAGATTGTTGGGTACCGTAACAGCAGCGTTCTAATGCTGATTGACTGTGAGAGACCTGGCTACTCTGATCAATGCAATGATCCAGGACTACTCCAGAAGATTCATGATGAAAAAAGGTTATCCCCCTTCAGAGAGAGCGCTGATGAACTCTGAGGGCAAAGTGAGGTACAATTTTCCTAATTTTTTTTTCAGTGATATGGCTAATGTGGAAACATTTTGCCTGATTTCACATGTATAATTTGATACTGTGTCACTTGCCTTCTCAGTGGGTAGCGGAGGACTGAGGGAAGGGGGGAGGGGATTTGGGACTCGGAATGTAAAAAGAAAAGAATTCTAAAAACAATAAATTTGTAAAAGGGAAGCTTGACGCTGATGGCTTCTAAGGTCCTTCCAAGGCTTTCAGCTGGCCATCGAGAGCACTTCGGCCTTCCCCTCTCCCAGTGAAGTTTTCCCAGCTCCTTCACCTCGTTCCCTCTCCTGCTCTTGCCATCTGGAGTCTCTCTGGTTTCTTAGCACTGAAAGGCACCGACAAACTTGGCTTCCTTGGATTCCCACCTTGCAGAAGCCTTTCCCAGTCCTCCTCAATCTCTGTGCTTTCCCTCTGGGATGATTTCCAGTGTATCCCATGTAGGGTTCATTTGTACAAAGATGTTCCTGGTTGTCTCAAGGGTAAGGACTGGGTTTTTTTTTTTTTTTGCTTGTTTGTTTTGTTTTGCCTTTCTTTGTGTTCCCAGGGTTTAGTACAAAGCTTGGCACATCGTAGGGGCTTAGTAGCACTTGCATATTGACTGATGGAATAAAGACTCATTGGACTGGATTGGGAAAGGTTCCAATCTAGCTCAGGAGACAAGAAACATTGATGAGTAAAGTAGTAAGTGCCCACTGCCCAGGCCAGCTGGGCGGAGAGAGAAGAGGATGGTCATTGAGGGCTGGAGGAGTCAGTCACCTTGGAGGTAGAAAGTAGAGCCAGGGTTTGGACGGTATTTGGACAGAAGGGTCCCTCAGTCAGTCAATAAACAGTGTGCTAAGCCCTGGGGATACAGGGTAAGGCCCTTGCCCTCAGGGAGTTCACAGTCTAGCCGTAGGAGACAATAAGCAAAAACTGTGGCTACAGACAAGAGAAATCCAAGGCAACTGAAAAGTTACTTCAGAGGGAAAGTGTGGGGGGAGAGGGGAGGGCAGCCATTCCTGGTATCAGCCACAGGCAAAATCAGAACTTCCCAAGACCTTCCATCTACCAGGGAAGAAGCCTTAACTTTCTACTTCTTTCCCAGAATCCAGTTCTCAAAGCAAGGGCTGCGAGGTCTTTTCCACAAAGGAAACTCTGTTGCTAAGACCCCCCTCCTCCCTCCCTCCTTTCCCCCTCACTCTCACGCACAGTTTCATCCCCCCTCCCTCCCCTTCTTTTGTTCTCTCACTTTGATCCTCTGTTTCTCTCACACACACACTTTCATTCTTTCTCCCTTCCTTCTCCCTTTCCCCCTCCTTTATTTTCCTTCACTGTAATTCTCTTCTCTTCCTCTTCTTCTCTTCTCTTCTCTTCTTCTCTTCTCTCTCTCTCTCTCTCTCTCTCTCTCTCTCTCTCTCT
>JAQQSZ010012213.1:0-12067 GCA_028646595.1 Phalanger gymnotis | reverse complement strand
GACTGGATGGAGGACAGGACTAGGCCTTCAGAGCCATCTTTTGGCCCTAACTCCAGAGTTTTCTCTGCTTGGAAAAACTGAGTTGGAAGTATTCAAATATAGCCCTGAGAAGGTTTGACCCTTTCCATGACACTGGGCCTCTCCTCCTCCCTCTTAGGCAGGACACAAAGAAAGGTGGCCATTTTTATGGACCTGGAATCTAACTTTTTTTGCATAAGGAACTAAAGGGCTTTGTGTGCATGGAAATTTCCCCTCTCATGGAGGGATGCAAGCCAGCCAGGGCTCCAAGGGTTCAGAAACCATGCAAATGATGAAGGTGCTGGCCCCTGCAGCTGTGACTTTGCACCCGATAGAGGGCAAGGGGGTAACAGAATTGTCAAGTCGGTGATGCTAGATTCCAATTCTAGTCTCCGCTCCATCCATTAATGAACATTCATTTGTTAAGAGCCAGCTCTACTCAAGGCATTATATTATTTGATGCTGAGTCTTGGTTTCCTCCTCTGTACAATGGGCATATTAATACTTGTACTAGCTACCTCCTAGGGTTGTTGGAAAGAAGACTATGTTCATTGTAAAGCCTACAGACATGTTTTGATTTTTAGCAACCCTTCCCCACACCCATTCAATACCGAATGAATGAAAAAGCATTATCCCACGATTGTTTGGTGTCAGTCACTGTGATCCAGGCACAGTGCTGGAAATGCAAAGACAAAAACGAGACATTCCCTGCCTTCAAAGAGTTACATTCTACATAAACATATAAGAAAAACTCCTATAATTTGAGGAGAGAGGAAATACTAATGAGGTCAAGGGATGTAAGGAAGAGGTGGAGTTCCCCGAGCTTAGCCCAGATGTCAGCCCAAGCCCCTGGGAGGAAGAGAAGTTAGGAAGAGAGAGCATTACAAGCAAACTGGACAGCTGCATAAAATCCCTCAAAAACACAGCTAGGAGTCTTCCATTCTCCTCTTGAATACCTCCAATAATGAGAAACTTATTTCTTCCTTTCCAGGGATTTCTCCTTCCTATCCCATCCCTTCCCCTAAGTCCATTTCTATTCATTTTTGAATAGCTCTGAGGCTTAGGAAGCTCTTTAAAGACTAATTGAGACACCAGGAGGCAAAATAAGAAAGGAAGAAGGACATTTCAGAAATGATAGGCATGAGCCAGGGTAAGGAAGCTGGAGAGCCTTGGGCAGGAATAGGAGCGAGAGGCATAGCGTATAAAGCTTGGAGTTGAGAAGACCTGGGTTCAGATCCTACTTCTGATACTTATTAGCTATGTGACCTTGGGCAAATCCATTAGTCTGAGCCCCCATTTCCTTATCTATAAAATGAGGGGTCAGCTCTAAACTCAGGAGCCCGTGAAGAGTCAGGTTCGGCCAGGGCAGAGAGTAAGGAGAGAGGACAAATGCAGTGATACTGGAAAGGTAGAATGGAATTTGGCTGCTGACGGCCTTCCCTGCCAACCTAGAGAGTCTGTATTTGGTTCCGTAGATAATTGGGAGCCAGTGAACAGTTTTGAGTGAAGGAGCGAAGTAGCCAAATCTAGGCATGAGGGAATATAGTCTGACGGCAGCATGGAGGACGCATTGGGGGTGATTGTGGAGTGTGGGGCCGTAGATTTGATCAGGGAAAGGACCTTAGGCCAACTCTGCATTTTACAGACTAGGAAACTGAAAGTCGTGTTCAAAGTCACACAGGAAAGTAGTTGAGTGGAATTTAAACCCTTATCCTTTAATTCCAAATCCATTCATCTTTTCCCAGGAACATACAACAGCCAGCCCACTTTCTTTTCTCTTTGGTCCTTACCAGGAACTTTTTTTCTTTCTCTTTCCTCTCATGTGATGGATTGAAGGGGCGTGGAGCAGCAAGAGGTGGTGGGACCTGAGTGAACCACACTGACTCCATCTCGTGACTCAATTCTGGACCTAGTCCTTTCTATTCAGCTCTGGGTCTAATCCAATTTGCCTTGTGAGAAAACTTTATACAACTGTGGGAATTGGGAGAAAACTTTTAGTGTATCGCTGGAACCTAGCCCTGTGTGGCTGGGAAGCTGGACCACCTCTATACCTGCTACTTAGAGACCCTTAATTAAGGACCCTCAGTTATGCTGACCAGAAACCCGGTGAGATCTGAAGATTGATGCATTATACATCTCAAGCAATCCACGTCTTATCTGAAAACTGGCCGCATACTGGTCCATCAGTTATGTTTCCATCTTCTTTGATGTCCACAGACTCTTGAGGGGAGTAGGACACCTCTTTTTCTGATTTCAGGGAATTACACCTGATCACTCTCCCCCTCCCAAATTGGAAAGTCCCTAATCTTTCCTCCGTTAGAATACAGATTACCTACTGTCGTATTCTTGTTAATTGTTTCCTTTTAATCAATTGCCCTTATTTGATTGTTTTTAACTAGAAAAGTCTCTTTCCTCCTGTATTTGGGGTCCAGAGCCAAAGATGAAAAAGGGACCCGGTTCCAATTTGTCAGGTGGTTGGCATGCATTGCTTAATAAATCGAGAAACTCGAGTCTTTCTTTCCTCGGTCATTTCACCTTGCAACCACTGCATGTGGGGCAGTAAAAAGAACATTAGGCTTAGAAGCGGGAGGTCCAGAGCCATGCATGACCCTGGGCAAGTCCCTTCCCTTTTCCTCAGTTCCCTCAGTTTTGAAGATGTATGGGTTTAATTAAGATATAACAGAGACTGTAGAGCCTGTAGAGATCTAGACCAACACCCAGGCCCCCAAGGACTCCAGCTGAGGTCTCTTGACTCCCAGACTAGCAGCTTTTCTCCTATATCATAGAGCCTTCAACACAGCCTCTTTACCCACCAGTCCTATATAGGGCCCAAGTCTTCAGCCTAGGTTTCCTGTGTCCTTGAAATGTTTTCCTTGTGCATAGAACAGGGGGGAGTTCCATTATTTGCTTTCCAATTTGATAGGAAAATAGCCTCTGCCTGGGTGGAAAATAGTGTCATACAATGGCCAGGACAGAATATTGCTCACCTGAAGATTTCAGAGAAGGTGGGCTCAGGCCATCTTTATCAGATGCTGAATGAGAAAACAGGACAGCCCATGTGGAGTTACCTGATTCAAGTCCAATCACTTTAATTAGATCATAGGATTTTGGAGCTGGAAAAAGATAATCTAATTCAACATCCTCATTTTTTTGAGGCAATTGGGGTTAAGTGACTTGCCCAGGGTCATACAGCTAGTGAGTATCTGAGGCCACGTTTGAACACAGGTCCTCCTGACTCTAGGCCTGGAGCTCTATACACTGTGCCACCAAGCTGCCCCATCCTCATTTTCTAGAAGAAGAACATAGGATTACAGATTTAAAGCTGCAAGGATTCTTGTAGGCTGCATGAAAACCAAACATTAAGAGCATTTACGTTCTACTTATTTTGGTTTATTTTGTTTAAAATTTTCTTTTACATTTTAATCTGGTTCTGCCGCACTTGGGAGTGGCCTGGAAGAGGCAGTGATATGTGTTCGACACCTCTGGTCTAGATGACCATTAAAGCTTCCTTCTAGGTCTAAGGATCTATGAGCCTCTAACTTTTCCATGTGTCAGCCGGTGCCTTACAGGTTATTTCTGGGAATCTGGTGCCCTCTTCTTTCTCTTCTGGGTCTAAGGTCACACTGAGTAGGACAAATTGGATGGGCCCAGCCTCTCATTTTAGCCAATAGAGCCAAGGTTTCTGCCCATTCTCTGTCCCCAGTCTAGAGCTTACAGCCCCAGGGACCTTTCAGACCCTGAGCCTGACACAGGACAATGAGGGTCCTCCTTGCCTGCTCTCGCTGCTGCTGCTGCTGCTGCATTCCTCAGTGAGTCACAATGTTTTGAGTTAGAACAGGCCTCAGAGGCTATTTTGTCCACCTCTTCATAGCATCCTTTGCTCCATTTCCTTTTGAAACACTCTGAGGATGGGGAATTCACTATTTCCTGAGGCGGTTGGTTCCACTTTGGGATAGTTCGAATTGTTAGGGAGTATTTTCCTTGCCTCCAGCAGAAGCTTGCCCCTCTGCTACTCTCTACCCCACCCCAATTCTACCCTTTGGGGCCAACCAGCTCCCCTTCTCCTTAATAGACCTTTGGGCACTTGAATCCAGGATCACAAGGTTTCTCCCCTCTAAGCTCCTCTCCTCTGTTCCTCATATAGCCCAGGCCCCTCATCGCCTTGTTTACCAAGTGTCCTTCCTAAAGTGTGGCCCCAGAACTATGCATGGTGTTCCAGATGGGATCTGCCCAATGGGGTTCCTCACAGTCTTTAGAGCTGGAACAGACCTTAGAGACCATTAGGTCTGATCCCTTTTTCTTTCCCAAAAGAGGAAACCAAAGCCCAGAATGACATACAGCTCAAATGATTAAGAATGAGAGCTGAGATTCCAACCCAAGTCCATTGACTCCTAGACTTTTGGCCACATCATGGTACCTTTGAAAGCAACTTTCTGAGTCTGGCAAAAAAAGGAGGTCTTAGTTTGGCCCTTCTTCTGCTCTATCGTAAGAGGTATGGGGTGTTCAGAGAGGACTAGCACCTCTGGTATGAGGGCTACTGAGCCCCATTCAGGGCTGCTTATCTACCTTTGGTGTCTACTTTTCACCCAACTTTCACCTGTGCCTCCAAGAAGCTGGAGCATGAGCAGTGGCCACACCCCAATAAACCATCTTGACAGGATGGGCTAAACCAGTGGGTTAGGGGGATGTCTACCTCAAGCATGTGAAGACCCCTGGAGGAATGGGTGGATGAGAACAATCTGTCGTCAACAGACACGAAGTGGCTGAAGCTGAAGCTGTGGCACGCTTAGAGCTTGGTCAGGCATTGAAGACTCCAAGGTCATCCACTGCATCCTGGACCATCGCCAGTCATCCTGACTTTTGTTCTACTGCTGGACTTCCACAACTAGAAGAGAGAGTGAGGCTGATGACTTTGTGCACCTCGGCCTCACTTAAATCCAATTTACAAACAGGTCAAGATATCATTCCATGATCTCATTGGTCCTCTTTGAAAATGAAGAACAAACAACAATGAGAAATATCATTAGGGAGCCGATAAGGCACTGAATTTAAAGTGAAGACCTGAGTTCAAATCCTGTCTCAGACACTTTCTAGCTGTGTGACCCTGAGAAAAATCACTAAATTTGCCCGAGTTTTCATTTTCACTATAAAATGGGAGGTTGGGCTTTTAATGCCCCTTCTATCTTTCTGCCTATGATCCTACAGTTTCAGAGGGATCATCCAGAGGCCAACCTCTGCTTCTTAAGTTCAATTTCAGCCATAAGTCTGGATTCCCTGGCTCCTTTCAGGTCCTCATAGGATGGCACTGATTCTCCACAATAGCAATGGCAAGAGATAGGGACATACAAGTTATAAAATAGTAGAATTTAAAAGTGGATTAAGTTTCCAGAGGCTTTCTCCAATCTCATTTCCAAATTTCCCCTTTTTTTGGAAAACCCAGAAGAGAAGCCCCTTTTCCTGGGTTGGCAGAAATCATTAAAAACGGTGTGAGAGTGCCACCTGGTGAACAACACCATACATGACAGGAGAGCTCTCCTGTTCTGGGCTAGTAGAATTGGAAGGGACCTTAGACGTGTCCTGGAGATACCTTCTCCAAGCATAACTGAAGCTATTTAGGCATCTGGTGGGAGAAGCCTCCTGAGCTGTGCTTCAAAGCAAACTCGGGATTCTGCGAAGCAGAGGAGAGGAGAGGGCTGTAAATTCCTGATCAGGGAGACAGCTTGGGCAAAGGTAGGAGGTGAGAGATTAGGAACAACTAGTAAGATAATTAGAGTGGGACAAAATGGAATTGTTAGGAAGTAAATGATAGGAGATAAGACTGGGAAGGCAAATGGGAGCCAGACTGTACAGAATTTTAAACACCAAGCTGAGGATTTTGTATTTGATTCTAGAGACAATACAGAATTATTGAAAATATGTGATCCAGGTAGTGATGTGTAGTATTCCCACTAGTATAACGCCCCCCCAACTTGCACTTGTATTGGTGGATTAGGCCCCCAGATTCTAAGGTATAGGCTATGGGTATTAGCTCCTAAAACTATGTATTTCACGAGTCCCCGGTGGTGCACGTCCCATGAATATTTAGCCAGTAGAAACGATGAACTCTTAGCTAAGGCATTTACTGAGATGGTGTAGTAAAAACGCTGGCCACAAAACATCTCCCCCATAAATCTGGGGCACATTTGCTCATAAATACAAATAGAATCCATGGGAAGAATGAATGCAAACTTAAAGAACACTAGTAATGAGGTATCTCTATAGGAAACACATGGCCAATGCAATTCACAACTCTGGGACCAGAGGCCGTCATGTTCTTCTTTCTCCACATGGGGTCCTCATGAAGCTTTACACTCAGCTCCATAGATCTGCTGGTCTTCCATGGTCTGCTCCTCTACTCAGCATAATTCTCTGATTGCCCAGGCTAACTCTCTTTTGAATTCACAGCTGGCTTCCTTCTCTGATGCAAGAGGTCAGGCTCTTGAAAGTGACTTCCTCCCTCAAATGACTGCCTCTCTCTAATTGTGTCTGTCTAGGGTCTATGTCTTTGCTCCCGAAACTTTGTCTTGAACTCCCAAAGTTTTGCTTCAAAGCCATATGTCCAATAATGGAGAGAAGGAAGGAGGAGAGAATTTCCCTTCTATAAGATGCATCTGGCCCTCACTCTCTCAAACTATTGGACTTATCTGGGACTTAACTATTTAAAGCCCTGAAAAGTTATGTCCAATTTTTGCTCTTTCCATTAAGCTGTTCCCCTTAATTATATTAGAAAAATGTCTGTATTTCATAAAGAGATTTCAGTTGTTTTTCAGTTGTATCTTGTTCTTCATGACCCCATTTGGACTTTTCTTGGTAAAGATACTGAAGTTGTTTGCCATTTCCTTTTCCAGGTCATTTTACAGATGAGGAAGCTAAGGCAAAATAGGGCTAAGTGACTTGCCCAGGGTCAGACAGCTACTAAGCGTCTGAGGCCAGATTTGAACTCACAAAGATGAATTCCTGACTCCAGTCTAGGCTGTACCACTTAGCTCTCTAGCATAAAGGGATTACTGGTATTAACACAGTAAAACTTCATTTTCTCTGTTCTGTTATCTGTCCTTTGTTCTCTGTGACTGACCTGGGAACCAAATCCCCTTCCCCTTACACTCAGATCTGAGTTTTAGCAATATTAATTTGGTAGTTGGGTGGGGGAATGGGTTAAACAAGGGAGACGCCAGAGGCTATTGTGGTAGTCCAGGTTCTAGATGACCAGAGTTCGTGCTCATAAGAGTGAAAATAAAGGGACAGATGTGAGAACGACATTATGGAGGTAGGTTCAACAATGCTTGGCAAGTAATTGGATATGGGTGTTGAAGGAGAGGACAGAGTTTAGGATAACTCCAAGATGGAGAACATGAGTAACTGGAAAAATGGCGATGCCCTCAACAGAAGAGCAGGCATTTGATGGAGGGAGGAATTGGGCAGAGTTCCATTTTGGACATGATGAATTTGAGATGACTGACAGGTAGAGCTTTCCAGAAGGCAGGTGGTTGAACAGAACTGTAGTTTCAGAGACTGGTGCAGGCTGGATAGATAGACCGGGAGTCATCTGAATAGAAATGAAAGGCCACGGAATTCCTAGGTGTAGTCCTGGGGAAAGGAAAATGAAAAGGTTCTGAGCTTGAGTGATAATGGGGTAGGGGTAGAGCAACTTCAGGGATCAATGCAAGGGTACGATTTTTAGGGCCTAGAAGCCATGTCATAAGAGGACCAGTTGAAGAACCTGGTGCATTGAGCCTGGAGAAGAAAAGCTTTAGGGGAGTCAGGATAACTTTCATTTAAATATTTAAAGGGCCATCATGTGGTAGGGACTGCCTTTTGCCTTCTTTTTGTATCCCCAGTAGTTAGCTTCCCAGTTCAAGGCTCTTTCTACAATACCGTGAAACACTTTATCAAACAGCAATTAAGACAAGAGCCCTGAGGACAAAACATAGAAGAGCTGTCTCCTTTCGGTGGTATCCAGCATTGTCGCATCTAGGCCTAGGGTACAAAGGAAGACCACGGAGAAGCATCCTTCCTTCCCTCTTGGCCACTAGGTGGCGTCTTCCTTGCCTTTCCCACTATACTGAATGGGTAGAATGCCACCATGCTGGACTTTCCAAAGCACAGAATTCCATTCTACCTACATAGCTTAATAAATGTTTATTGATTGACTGTTTGGTAAAGGGGTTTGGATTGTTTTTCTTGGTCCCAGAGGACAGATGAAAAGAGGTTTCAGGAAGGCAGATTTCAGTTCAATATAAGGACACATTTTGGAATAATAAGAGCTTTCATAAAAGTATAATGAGTTAGATTGTAAGTTTTTTGAGGACAAAAATGGTTTCATTTTTTTTCCTTTGTGTTCCCAGGAACTAGCACTATGGTAGTTCCACATGGTAGGTGTTTGCTAAATGCTTGTTGACTGAGCGATTTGACAAGTTTCCCCAACAGGTAATGAGTGAATGGTAATCACTGCACGTATTCATCCTAGAGGCTAGATGGCAATCTGTCAGGAAAGTTGTAGGGAGGATTCCTGTTCAGGTAGATGGCTTATGGGATCCATTCCAACTGAGGGAGTTTATGGATCTAAAATCAGGGTAAATTCTCCTCTAGGACAGAAAACAAACAAGTCCTGGCAATTTCCACACCTTCTGTCTTGACCAGAATCCACAGGAATTTGGCAAATGATGTTCAGTTGTTTCCCCTCTGAGGAGAGAGGGCAGGCAGAACCATTTCCTGGCTCTTTGGAATTTACTGGCAAGCCTCAGGATAAAGGAGGCAGCAGACAGGAATGACCTGGGTCTCCTCCCATCCCTCAGGTCCATTTGTGTGCCTGATGATCCTGTATCACAAGATGGGAGAGGAAATTTCCTGCTCTCTCAAAAAAAAAAAAAAACAACCCAGGATTACTGGGCAAAGAATGGAATTCTGTGCTTTGGGAAGGCCAGCATGGTGGCATTCTACTCATTCAGTATAGGGGGAAGGACAAAGAACATGCCACCTAGGATGCTTCTACGTGGTCTTTCTTTGTACCCATTGGCCTAGATGTGGCAATGCTGGATACCGAAGGAAGGACACAGTTCTTTTATGTTTCGTCTTCAAGGCTTTCGTCTTAATTGCTGTTTGATATTGTATTGTATTGGTATTGTAGAAAGAGCCTTGGACTGGCAATCTAGAGGCTTAGGTTCTGGCTCTGGAGCCAAAGGACCCTGATTAAAAACCCTGTCACTGATGCTTAATACTTGTATATCTTTGAAAAAATTACTTATTCAATTAAACCATTGATTAGGCACCGACAATGTCCTAGGCACTATGCTAAGCACTGGGGATACAAAAAGAGACAAAAGACAGTCCCTGTCCTCAAGAAGGTTATAATCTAATGGGAGAGACAGCAGGCAAACAAATACATACACAGCAAGCAATGTACAAGATAAATAGGAGATAATTTAGAGAGGGAAGGAATTGGAACTAAGAGGGGTTGGGGATAACTTCCTGTAGAAGGGAGGATTTTAGTTGGAACTTAAAGGAAGCCAAGGAGGTCAGTAATTGAAGCAGAGGAGGGATAGTGTTTCAGGCATAAGGGATGGCCCAAGAAAAGGCCTGGAGACAAGAGATGGAATGTCCTGTTGGAGGAACAGCCAGGAGGACAGCGTCACTGGGTCAAAGAGCACACGGAGGGGAGTAAGGTGTAAGAAGATGGGAAAGGTAGGAGGGGCCCAGGGTATGAAGGGCTTTGGATGCCAAAGAGAGCATTTTGGTTTTGTTCTTGGAAGTGACAGGGAGCCACTGGAGTTTATTGAGGTGGGGGTTGTGTGGTGGTGACATAGTCAGTCCTGCACTTTAGGAAAATCACTTTGATAACTGAATGAAGGATGAACTGGAATGAGGAGAGTTGAGGCAGGTAAGACCACCAGTAGCTATTACAATAATCTAGGCATGAGGAGATGACAGGTGGTGACAGAGGAGAGACGGGGGTGTATTTGAGAGATGTCGGGAAGGTCAAATCAACAGGCCTTGACGACAGCTTGGATATGGGGGTGGGGCAGGGTAAGAGATAGTGAGGAGTCCACTGAGACTTGTTTTCCAAGACTGAAGGACTGGAGAGGATGGCGTACCCTCAACAGTCATAGGGAGGGGAGGAGGGTTTAGGGGGAAAGACAACAAGTTCTATTTTGGACATGTGGAGTTTAAGAATTCCACAGGACATCCAATTTGAGATTTCTTAAAGGCAGTTAGAGATGCAAGATTAGAGTTCAAGAGAAAGATTGGGGCAGGAAAGGTAGAACTGACAATCATCAGCGCATAGATGGTCACTAAATTCCTGAGAGCTGATGAGATCACCAAGTAAAGTAGGATAGAGGGAAAAGAGGGCCCAGGGCAGAACCCTGAGGGACACCTATGATTAAAGGACACAATCTGAAGGACAATCCAGTGAAGGAGACAGAGGAGAAGTGGTCAGATAGATAGGAGGAGAGCCAGGAGAAAGGGTGCCCTGGCAACCTAGAGAGAAGAGAATATCAGAGGAGAGAGTGATCAACAGTGTCAAAGGCCACAGAGAAGTCAAGGAGGAGGATTCAGGAAAGGTCATTGTGTGTGACAACTAAGTGATTATTAGTAGGGCAGTTTTGGGGGAACGATAAGGTCGGAAGCCACATTGTAAGAGGTTAAGAAGTGAGTGAGAGGAGAGAAAGTGGAAACACCAATTGAGATGCCTTTTTGAGTTTGGCTACAGAGGGCAGAAGAAAAATATGATGATAGCCAGAATAGAAGGATCAAGTGAGGGGTTTTCTCAGAATAGCGGAAATGTGGGCATGTTTGTAGGCAGTAGGGAAGGAGCCAGTAGACCAGGAAAGACGGAGAGTAAGTGAAAGGCTGGGGATGATGGAGGGGGCAATCTGAGGGATCACTTCAACAAGTAGAGGGGCTCGCATTTCATCATGTGAGACCTCCATGAGCCTCAGTTTCCTCATCTGTAAAATGAAGGGGATTGGCCTAGATGGACTTTAAGGCTCTTCCCAACTCTAGACTGATGAGCCTAAATTTGTGCTGTGTGACCCGATTTAGTCATTTCCCTTCTCCAGTTTAACCTGTTCCAGTCCTTTCTCTTGTCCCACTTGCCCAGAAAGATCTCTATCACAAACCTACCAAAGGTCCTACATTCCACCATTAATGATCAGATCATTCCTTTGGGGTCTAAGGCATTTCAGGTCTTCAAGACTCCTTTATGGAAATACCAACAACCTTCAGGAGAGAGGAGCACCAAAAAATGAGGAGATTAGACTAGTAATTACCAAAATTATCATCCAGCCCATCCCCCTCATTTTCCAGATAAAGAAACGGGCCTTGCCAAAGCCTTTTAAAATCATAAATAGCAAAGCCTGGATTTGGCCTGAGGTCCCTACCTTTAAATCTGGCATTTAAGTGCATCAGGCCGCCTCTCTAATTTTCTCTCTAATTCCTACATTCTGAGATTCTGAAATATTTCCATCACCAGAGGCATTGCTTCCCACTGATCAAGAACTACGTTCATAACTGAAGTGGAGAGCCGGCCACCTGTTCAATGGGATTAACACAATCAGAATGTAGAATCGGGAGGGACTCAGAGGTCTCGTTCAACCCATACAGAGAAGAATTCCAGAAGAATTGGAAAATTTAAAAAAATTCTGAACTTAACAAATACCAAATAAATGGGCCTTTCCATATACTCCGTAGTACAGAAAGTGGAGACTGTATATGAAACTCTGAAACTTTATTATGTTGGTTTTTTCCTTTTAAAGTATATAATAAATTCAACATGAAACTTTTTAAGCTATCCTGCTTGTCTGTGACTCCTTCTATTCTCTTTTCATTAGGGAAGACACCCTTTACTTATTCTCCCTCAGATTCCCACCTCCTAAGAAAGAGAGCAGAAGAGAGGAGGAGGAGAGTACAGGAGAGGAGGGGAAGAGGAGATAGGAGATAGGAGGGGAGGGGAGAAGAGGGGAGGAGAGAGGAAGGAAGGGGAGGGGAGGAGAGGGGAAGAGAGGAAAGGAGG
>JAQQSZ010012212.1:0-12067 GCA_028646595.1 Phalanger gymnotis | reverse complement strand
AAGGGAAGGGAAGGAGGGAGAGAATTTGGAACTCAAGGTTTTAAAAAAATAGATGTTCAAAAGTAAAAAAGTTTTTTTTTCATGCAACTAGAAAATAAGATGCCCAGGCAATGGGGCATAGAGATTTATCTTGCCCTACAAGAAAGGAAGGGAAAGGTGGATGGGAGGGGAATGGGGCGACAGAAGGGAGGGCAGACTGGGCAGAGGAGGGCAGAGTGTATGCCATCTTGGAGTGGGGTGGGGAGGAAATGGGGAGAAAATTTGTGATTCAAACGCCTGTGAAAATCAATGCTGAAAACCAAACATATAAAAACATATTAAACATATTAAAACATATTAAAAATAAATATAAATAAATAAATAAATGAATAAATAAATAAATAAATAAGAGATCAGTTGTAACAAGTTATCTGCCAAGATATCTCAGTATTTTTTCCTATTGTATCAACACTCACCATAGGATCTGGAGCTAGAAATAATCTAGTCTAAGGCCTAAAGTTGCTAAAGTCATTAGTTTAAGGTGACAATGGTAGTGACGGGCCTCAGATTTAATCCAAGGATCTCAGATTTAGAGCTAGGATCTTAGAAGTCATCAAGTTGAATCTATTATTACTGACAATAGCATTTATATAGCACTTTAATGTTGCAAAGTACTTTGCATATTATTACCACATTCTACAGGTAAAGAAACTGAGACCTACAGAAATTAAATTATTTTCCCATTCATGCAGCTAGTAAGAATCTGAAAATAGGATTCACACCCTCTCCTTGACATTCAAGGCCCTTCATAATCTATTCTCTGTCTCATACCTTTCCAATCTTCCAGTCTCCTTATACCTTACTCTCCTGCCCCATAGTTTTTGATCCAGTGATACTGGCCTCTTTGCTGTCACACAAAGGAGAAATTCTTTCTCTTGGCTCCAGGCATTTTCTCTGGCTGATCCCCAGGCCTGGAATGTTCTCCCTCCTCTGCTCTGACTACTGACCTCCCTGGCTTCCTTTAAGTCCCAACTAAAATCCCATTTTCTATAGGAAGCGCTTCCTAACCCCTCTTGATTCTACTGTCTTGCATCTTTTAATTATTGCCTATTTTCCCTGAACATATCTGTTTGCTTGTTGTGTCCCCTCATTAGATTATGATTTCCTTGAGGGCAGTAACTGTCTTTTGCCTTTTTTGTATCATCAGAACTTAACACAGTGCCTGGGACATAGTAGGCATTTAATGAGCATTTACTAACTGACTGACCCTAGTAGTCCTGACTCTCAGTTAAGTGTTCTATCTACCACACCAGGTTGCCTCCTCTGACTTCAGCTTCAGTGCTTTTTTTCCCACACACATCAAAATGATCCATCAAAGTATACGTGCTCCTCGTATTTCGCCCTTGTAAGTGAAGTATTCACATTTCATCTTGTGAATACATCTAGCAAGGGAGAACTGTTAAGCCTTCTAAATCAGTATTAAATTAACACATAGCAAGATGTCCAGGAGTGTTGAACAGAGAATGTGTAAGTTGTTTCTACATACATTGTCTTGTATATTTACATAGAAGTGCAGGGCTTGCTAAGAATTCTGAGATCAGGAGGAAAAACCAAATGAGGAGGACTTGAAAATGCAAAATCAACATTTTTTAGAATCTACTGGGCCAAGTACACTGGCCTGACTCCACCTCACCTTTCAATATAAATCACACCCCTAAAGTGAGATCTTTTTAAAAGGAAAAAAAATACAGATACAGAATGAAAAATAAGACCAATTATAGTCTACACAAGTATTATACAAGCAGATTTTAGGTAAAATTGTGGCCTAATTATGACCTAAAGAATCAAATGAAACATTGTAAAAGGTCTTTCCAAATTTTTTATTAGTCCTCACCACTAGTCCTAGGGCAGGGGTAGGCCCTCTAGGTCTTCAAGTGTGACCCTTGAATTCAGGCAAAGAGCCACACTTGGGGACCTAGAGGGCCACATGTGGCCTCAAAACTGCAGGTTCCCCACCAATGCCCTAGGGAATAAAGCCAAGTATTCAGGCAAGATGGGACACTGGGAATAGGAAATATAAAAAGAGATACTGTAAATGTCTGGAATCTAGAAATATGCTTCCATGAAGGAGTTTGTACTTTCTAGGTCCAGAGTCCCTCTGCTATCCCAAAACCAGTAATATGCATGTTTTTTTTTCTTTTTCAGTAGCTTAGAAGCCTTAGAAGAAGCTTAGTAGCTTAGAAGTAGTTCTGACCTACCTACTCCTAGATTCACAGCATGATGGATTTAGCTATCCCTAAGCACAAGTAACAAAGGACAAAATAATAATAAGAGGAATAGTATTGAAAGCAAGATATAAAGAAAAAGAACCACCTATGTAAAAAAATGGTACTCTTGCTAATTTAAGTTAATTTTACTCATTATTTTACCTAGTCCTGATCTTCAACTTCTAAGCCTTATTAGAGATTACATTGAAGTTTCTAGGCATTGAAAAGGAGCCCTGAGTCTTGGCTTGTGCATTTTCCATTATGCTTGGTGCTGTTGACTCTAGCTACTAGAGATTATAAGTGTTGGAGCCTGGTATGAAATTATCCTTAAGTCTTTAATCAATATAGCTAGTGTAACTGGTTGGAGTGAATATAATTCATAGCTAAGTAACTTCTGTTCTCTCTTCTTCCTTCTGATCAATAGTCCATCTAATCTTTATGATTACCAGCTGCTTCCAACAGTCTTTACAAAATTGTTTCCTATAAGGTTTTTTCTTTGTTGAAGCAGCCATCGAAGCAGTTTTAAGATTTCTACAGAAATTCTTTGCATTTCCCCTCTTTTTATCTTTCATTATGCTTTTTAAACCTTTAGAAACATTCCACTATTTCAACATTTTCTGACAACTCATCCCCTGACTAGATTAAAACCTTTTAAACACAGGGACCATATAATAATTCCTTTGTATGTCCATATGGCACCTAGTACAGGGACTTTACCCATCATAGGCAACCAATAAATGTTTGTTGATTGACTCATTTGACATTTTGCCGCAGAATCAGGTCTAGAGCTGGAAAATGACAGCAGCAAACAGATCTGTTGCTGTGTTCCAAGGAAAGAGGACACACTAAATTTCCTATGGAGCATGAGTAGAAAAGGCCAGCAGCAATGGGCTGTCAAGTCCTATCTGCCTATGTCAGGAGACGCCTGTCTGCAGCTACTCGGCTCTCTTCTCTCTCCCTTCTCTCTGTCTGTATTAGCTGAATAATTCCACTCACCCTCACCTGCAGGTAGAGCTGAGACAAAGCATTTGTGTGCCCTGAGCAAGTTTTCAAAATTGTGCCCAGCATACGCTATTGTCCTTAAACATCTTTGAACATTTAGGGTAATGTATGCAACTTGAATTTTCAGAAAGCATGTTATTTATCTGTCACACAGAGGTATATTTCTGGTATTGAAATAGGTTTGGTTAGGAAAATAACTTTTAAATGTGTTCCTTATTATGACCCCCTGCAGGTTCTATCATAGGTGATGGATAAGTCTTCCTCCCTACATCTAGTTGCCAGAGTGCCTGCAGGACATACATGGAGATGGAAACTGACTGAATAGAAGATACAGGAAAAAAACTCCCTGGCTTGAAAAAGTGATCTTGGTAATCAAGGCCTTTCTTTGATGAGTGGAGACCGCATGGTATATAGGAAAGAACCTTAGAGGAATGGATGCCTGCTCTAACAATAACTAGCAAGGGAACCATGGTCACATAGTGTCATTTCTGAGTCTCAGATTTCCTGTCTATAAAACATAGATAATTGGTACATATACTGTCTATCTCACTGGGATTTTGTAGGGGAAGAATTTCAAAAACTTAAAGTGTTTTAAGAATGAGTTCCTAGTGCCTCATGTCTATTCTACATAGCATTCCTGGTATCTGATTATATGTCTAGACATCAAACTTTCAGCTTACTCTATTGTATGGTACTTGTGTCTCCCTAGTTTTCATCTATCACCTTTTTACCTATTGCTAGTCTCAATCAATCAATGAATTAAATTTATTAAGCACCTACTAAGGGCCAGGCATTTGTGCTAAGCCCTGGTGATACAAAAAGAGACAAAATACATACCCTGCCCTCAAGGAGCTCACATCCTAATGGGGGAGAAAACAACAAAAATATGTACAAATAAGTTACACACAAGATTAATAGGAAATAATTAAGAGAGAGAAGGCACTAGAATTAAGAGGGATCAGGAAGATGGGAGATATAGAAAATGAGATTTTAGTTGGCATTTAAAGGAAAGTCTCCTTTAGAAAAGTCTCAGCCTTCATTCTTAGCGTACGCTCTGTTTCCACTTTGTCTGCCTGGTTATGGTTCAGGGACTTACTCTGACTCCAGACACCTGACTGATTCCTCTAGTCTTATTTCCATTTCCTAGTCCCAGTTCCTCACCCTGCATCTACAATCTTCTGCCACCCATGTCCTGAGTGTCCCTCACTATAGGTCCTGTGAGAAAGAGCTGTAATCACTCAGTCAGCCAAGTAGCATCTATTCAAGCCTCTTTTGTTCCAGGCATTGCGCTAAGCATGGGACACATGGTAAAAGGCAAAAATTAGTCCCTAATCTCTAGGAATTCACGGTCTAATGGGGGACACAACAGGTTAGCAGCTATGCATAAACAGGATATATTTAGGGTGGTCTTGGAAAGAAGGTACTAAGATTAAGGAGGACTAGGAAAGATTTCCTGCAGAGGTGGAGCTTTAGCTGAGACTTAAGGGAAGCCATAGAAGTCATAAGGCAAAGAAGAGGTGGGGGGAAAGTTCATGACAGGTAGTAAAAATGCTTGAAGGTGATAGATGCAGTGTCTTGCGTAAGAAATAGCAAGGTGGCCAGTGTCACTGAAATGGAAATAAGTGAATGGAAATAAGCCATAAGAAGACAGGAATGATAGGAAGGTAGGAGGGGCTTTAGAAGCCATAGAGAGGATTTCATATCTGATCCTGGAATTTACTGAATGCGAGGGTGGGGGGAGAGAGGAGGGGGAAGATAATATGATCAGGTCTGCTCTTTTGGAAGATCAGTTTGACATCCAAGCAGAGGTTGAACTGGAATGGGGAAAGTCAAGTCAAAGAAACCAACTAGCAATCATCCAAGTGTGATGAGGGCCTGCACCTGAATGGTTGCAATGTCACAGAAGAGGATGGGGAAGGGAGGGATATGAGAGCAAAGAAGGTAAAAGAGACAGGACTTGACAAATGATTGTATATGGGCTAGGGTAAGAGAAAATAAAGGTTTGAAAATAACACTTAGGTTGCAAATTTGGGTGAATAGGGGTACCCTTGACAGTAATTGGGAAGTTAGGAAAAGGGGAAGGTTTGAGGGAAAGAGAATGAGTTTGGTTTTAGATATGATCTTTGAACCACAGGAAGCTCATTCAGAAGGGATAGGAAGATAGTAAATAATAATAGCCAGCATTTATGTAGCGCTTTGCATATGTTATTTCATTTCAGCTTCACAACAACTCTGTGAAGGAAGTACTATTATTATCCTCATTTTATGGATGAAAAAACTGAGGCTGAGAGAAGTTAAATGACTTGGTCAGGGTCACAAAGCTGGTAAGTTTCTGAGCCAAGGCTGGAACTCAGGTTTTTCCTGATTCCAACTCTATTACCCTAATTATCATTTCAACCGGGATATAAGAATGAGAGGAATAACAGATGTTGATCAATTTTGAATCTATGTAAAGTCACTGCAAAAAAATATGCCTATATCCACAGCAGGAACTCAAGGTTTTAAATGCCACTTTTTTTTCAAGCTTTAAAGAGGTCAGAAATCTATGTTCTATGCATCCCACTACACAGGGGGAAAATGAAGAAATGTGTTGCCCTTGCCTCAGAATAGAAAGAAGTACAGAATATGGTGAAAACTGGGGAAAACAGTCATTTTTAACATGTTTATAGCTAATTGGGAAAGTAGCTTTCAGTGCTGGGGAGGTCCTGTGGCAATTACTTAAAATGCATGATTGGAATGAAGAAATGCTGAGGATATTTAAACTGAAACCTTCAGGACTGTATTCTATGTGTGTCCAAGGTGCAGGTTTTGTGGATAAGAAGCAGGAAAAAATGAAGAAGCATGATCTTATTAGTCAAGATGCTTGCTACTAAATAGGGTTTTCTAGAAGTACCTTTTTTAATTCTATGACTAAGATAAAATAAAGGCAACAAATGAAAATAATACTGGGGGGGGGTATGCTGAAGCTAAATTATGTAAAGCAGAGATGTGAGAACTCCATCCTAGCAATGTAGAAAAATAGCAAGAGTATTGAACTGGAATTCAGAGGACCTGGGTTTGAATCCTGTTTTTGACCCCTTGTAACTTGTGTAACTATGTAACTGGAGCAGCTGGATAGCACAGTGGATACAGTACCAGGCCTGGAATCAGGAGGACTTCTCTTCTGGAGTTCAAATCTGGCCTTAGACACTTACTAGCTGCATCTCACTTAATCCTTTGTACCTCCGTTTCCTCATCTGTATGAGCTGGAGAAGGAAATGGCAAATCATCACAGTGTCTTTACTAAGAAAACCCCAAATGGAGTCACAAAGAGTCAGACATGACTGAAAAACAAATGGACAACAAAACTTATGAAACTAGGTCAGGGGCAGGGAACCTGCAGCCTCAAGGCCACGTCTGGATTCAAAGGGCCATGTGAGGACCTAGAGGGCCACATGTGGCCTCAAGGCTGCACATTCCCCATCCCTAGATACTCTGGAGGATATTTTCAGAATAGTCAAGATTCCAATGAATACTGTGTAAACTCAGTCCTCGGGCATTTTGGGCATGATGAAAGCTCTGGCTATGGCCTACCCCTTTCCTTCCAGTTAGAGATTCAAAGGAAACTCGCATGGCACTACAGCCAGGAGAAGTAGAGACCAACTAAAGGTGAGTCATTCCCTTTTAAAGATCTCCTGTGTGGCCACCTTCCTGAGCTCCTCCTGCTCAGCCACCAATGAGGGGATTAAATTGTAATGCCCAAAGAGCCCTTCAGCATAGTCGTATCATTTGTGACTAGCCAGAAGCCAGAGGCTTTGTTATCTCCAAAGTGTCCAAGCACTGAGCTGGTACATGTGGTTGGCTAGAATCAGGCCATGAAGTTCTATAAGTGCTCTTTACCATCCCTGGTCACACATGCATTAATTACTCTGGAAGAGGTTTTTTGGTTGGTTTTTTTTTGTCCTTTCTTAGGGCTCAGTTTGGAAATTTGTAAAATGAGAGGCTAGGACTAGAAGATCTCTAAACTCCCTTCCAGTTTCTATGATCCTACAGCCCACTTGATCCCTCAAATGAAGTTTTCATTGTTTCTGCTGTCACTCTGTAGGAGGGATAGGGGATGGTACACTGGAACTAGTCAGGAAGACAGGAGTTCAAATCCAGCCCCAGATACTTGTGTAGCTTTATGACCCTGGGCAAGACCCTTGATCTTTGCCAGTTTCAATTTCCTCATTTCTAAAAGCAGAATAATCATAATAACATCGATTTCTCAGGGTGGTTTTGAGGCAAAAATAAGATATTTGTAAAGTATTTTGTAAACCTTAAAGCACCATATAAAACCCACAGTTATTATTAAATATTATCATTATGATTATTAATTATTATTGTTATTTCAGTCTTGCCTTATTCATTGGCTTAAATAAGGAATTAAATCACACCTGATTCTTTCTAGGTAGTTCCAGCCCCTCTCCTAGGCTGCTTTCCCTGCATCTTACATAGTACTTTACACATGGTAGATGCCAAGAAGTCTCTGCCTAAGGCTTATAAACTTACATGCAGACTATTAGACATTATGATTTGTATTCACAACACAGAATGTGGAACAAGGCATAAGAGCTTATGTTCTATGTCAAGAGGCAGAAAGGTTGCTAATTGACAGTCACAGCAAGGCTTTCTGCCTTCTTATTACAGTAAATTGTTGGTCTCAGATATGGAAAATCATAATATTGAGGTTATGGGGAAAATAGAGTTAACCACCATTTAATTCAACATGCTGCAGCCATCTGGCATGAGCAGAGGATGGGAAGTGAGGAGAGCGGACTCCAATTGCAGCCTCAATGGGCCTACTCACTTCTGTCCTAAGTGGAGCAGTCTCTCAAGCTAGAAAATGCAAGTAGTTAAGGCTGACACATTTCTTATCCAAAAGACTGTACAGAACTTTTGATGTCATGCTTATAAAATTCTGCAAACTGTTAAAAATAAAAATAGGGCCCATGGAATCCAAATTGTATTCATAAGACTATTTCAGTCCTCCTCTGATGTCTGGCATTCTGTTTCCCTTTGCTCTGAAGCACTGCAGAAGTCCTCATTTTCAATGACCATTTCCCAGGTTACACACAAATGAGCCTAACATCAAGTCTATTCTGTAAAGAACTTCTTTCAATTTAATAGGAAAAAGAATTGAAAGTGCAGGTCTGACCATGTCGGCTCCCTATTCAATAAATTCCAGTATCTCCCTATTACCTCCAGGATCAAATATAAAGTCTTTGGTTTGGCTTTTAAAGCCTTCCATAAACTGTCCCCTTCCTACCTTTCTAGTCTTTTTATAATGTCCTCCACTACACACTCCAGAATCCACTGACACTGGCCTCCTTTCTGTTTCTCACACAAGATGCTCCCTCTCCCAAACCCATGAAGTTTTGCTGGCTATCCCTCATGCCTGGAGTGCTCTCATTCCACAGCTCCACCTCCTGGCTTCCCTTCCTTCTTTCAAGTTTCAACTAAAATCCCACCTTCTACAAGAAGCTGTTCCTGGTCATTAGTGCCTTCCCCTTAATGTTAATTATGTTAGTGCCTTCCCCCTATGAGTATCTCCCATTTATCCTGCATGGATCTTGTTTATATATACTTGTTTGAATGTTGACTCCCCCATTAGATTATAGGTGTTGGAAGTCAAGGACTTTTTTTGGTATCTCCAGCACTTAGCACAAATTCTACCACATAGGAGTTGCATAATAAAAACTTGACTTGACTTGTTTAGATAGAAATATACAGTGTATATATTTGTAATATATAGATGGATTAATTGATTCCCTCTTCTTTTTTTACTCACTTTTCTATTGGTTGAGTATCTTCATTAGATGCATGACAAGCAATTAAATCACACTGCACATGTTCAATGTCACAGTGCATGATGACATTTTCCCACTTCATTTCTCATCATATACATCAGCCTATGATGTGTCTTTCATCTAGGTGGCATCACTGTCTTCTTACCTTACAAGTTTTTTCCTTATCTCTGTAAGGCAAACAAATGGCTACCTTGATCACTCCCATTTCGCATGTTCAAAAGAGCCAGAGATGAAGAAGAGCTAGGTGGCACAGTAAATAGACTGCTGGGCCTGGAATCAGGAAGACCTGCATTCAAACCCAACCTCGGATACTTATTAGGTGTGTGACCCTGAGCAAGTCACTTAACCCTGTTTGCCTCAGTTTCCCCTTCTGTAAAACGAGAAGGAAATGGCAAACAATTCCAGCATTTTTGACAAGAAAACACCAGGTGGTGTTACAAAGACACAACTGAAATGACTGTACAGCAACAACAACATAGAGAGTAAGGGAAATCTCACAGGTAAGCAGCAAATTAATGAGCCTAAATTCCAGTCTCTCTCTAAAACGCTCCTTTGAGTTGGCAGTATGATAAAGTGGAATAAGCACCAAATTGAGGATCTGGAGATTAGGGTACTAGATCTAGTTTTGTTACTTAATACCAGTTATTCTTTCTGGAACCCGCCATACCTATAAAATGAAGGCCTTGGACTAGGTGATTTTTGAAATTATATGCCATGGGTCACTCTCAAAGATTCAGATAGTAAGGGTCCCCATCCAATCCATCAAGTATAAACAACTTGATGCCATTTAGTCAGTCTAAAAACAATATTAGTGATATCTCCCATTCACACAGTTTTAAGCTTTGCCAAGTGCTTTAAGTTCATGATCTAAATTTAAAAAGCAGATGCTAATCTATCCCCCCAGCACAGGTTTGTGTTTTTTTTTAAAGCCTCCATCCATACCTGTCAACTTTTCTACCTGGCATTCTTATGTCCTATTAATTTTCAGACACTTTGGAAATATTAAATCATTTAGAAGAATACCCATTTCTAAACTCCAAGCCACAAAGGGCCAAGGGAAGGATTTATCTGTAAGTATAGCCTAACACTGCTGGTGGTTTAACTTTATTTGTGGACTAGTAAACTGCCAAATCAACTAACACACACGCACTGAGTGACTCCTGTGAACAAAGAATTGTGCTATTTGCTATGGGGGATGCAAATAAATAAAAGATACAGTCCCTGCCTTATGGGATCTTACAATCAAGGCATACACACATGGAAAGTTAATAGCAAACTAAAAGTGTTATAACAACATAAGACAATTCTTGAATGCAAGGAGAAACAAAGTATCACAGAAGACAGAGAGACAGCCTTGGAGACAGGAAGTCCTGACTGATACATCCTGCCTAGGTGACTTTGGACAGGCCATTTAATTTCTCAATGCCCTAAACAATTCTCAAAGACTTTAAGTTGCAGAGAAGGTACAGATCTGCATTGGTAGAGTTTCCTCATCTTTTACACCAATGAAATCACAGATCCAGTCCTTAATTAATAGTTAGCATTTAAGTTTGCATTTGTATACCACTTTAAGGTTGGCAAAGTGTTTTTCATATGGTCAACTCATTTGAGCATCACAATAACTCTGAAGGGTAAGTGCTATTATTATCTTCATTTTCCAGATGAAGCCTAAGGCTGAGAAAGAGTAACAAATTTGTCCACTAAATAATTTTGCCTGAATCACATAGCTAGTATCCGAAGCATATTTTGAATTCAGTGCAATGCCTTTAAGACTCTCCAAAATTTGGCATCATTCCTCCATTTGAGCTTATTATTCTTCTCCGTGTACCCCAAAATCCAGTCAAAATTTTACTCAATTTCCTAGCTAGGTATCTGTCCACACTATTCCCTATGCCTAGAATATCTCCAGGCATCTCCTTCTCCTTCTTTGCCAGTTAAATTCCTACTCATCCCTTAAAATTTAACTTAAAAGCTCTTTCCTCTATCCATCCTTCTCTGATACCCTCTTTCATAATGACCACTTACCTCAGACTTCATATAGTTTTTTAGCTATCTAATATAGTTATCATGAAATATTGTATATTGTAGTTATCTTTGTCTAACCATCCTGTAAGCTCTATCAGGTAAAGAACCCTGTCTAATTTTTGTATCCTTCCTAGAACCTAGCACAACATTCTATACATAGTGATGCTTAATAAAGATGAATTTTATATGTCTAATGAATTGATGGATTCAGCATTTATTAAATAAACATTTACTAAGTTTCTAGTAGGTGCTAGATACCAAGGCGCTATGAATAAATATTACAAGAGAGAACATGTGTTAAATGAAATTCATAGGCACCACTATCAGGATCTCATGCTGAATCTTAGTTATGCACAGGTATACTGCAAAGAGAACAGACCATACTGGCCTACTTGCAACAGCTAGAATACAAATCTCCAAAACATGAAGTGTATCTTTTTTTTCTTCTAAATTAAAAATACACACTCATAAACAATAAGATGCAAGAAATCAATCCCATCTTAATTTTTAGTGATACAGTAGCTATAAACAATTATAGTATTGTGAAAGAGATCTTTTGAGTATGTCTCATTCAGGACATTGTTTCTTGGTAGAGAATTAATTATAATCAATATTACAGATTATAGGTTGTGCTGTGACAATCACAGGGAGGTCTCTTTCTTAGTCAATGCTGGCAAGACTCTCATGAAAGTCTTCCTACATAGGCTGGTCCTACACCCGGAAGATGGTCATCTATCCAACAGCCAAATGCAGCTTCAGAAAGTACCAAGGAAGCGGGGTGGAGCCAAGATGGCGACTGGAAAGTAGTAACTGGCGTGAGCTGCCCACCAAGTCCCTCCAAAAACCTATAAAAAATGGCTCTGGGGGGACGGAGCCAAGATGGCGGCTGGGAAGCAGTGACTGGCGTGAGCTCCCCACCAAGTCCCTCCAAAAACCTATAAAAAATGGCTCTGAACCAATTCTAGA
>JAQQSZ010012211.1:0-12067 GCA_028646595.1 Phalanger gymnotis | reverse complement strand
TGTTATTGATAAAGATTGTAAGTTATATGACCATTAAGAGTGACTTGGCCTAAGCCTATTAAGTCTGTGATTTGATGCTGCTAGACTGTGGGAGAAGAGATTTCTCTGATTAATACCACAGTGGAGGTTGAACTAATTAAGGAGAAAATTTATGCAATTTTGGTCATCACAATGAATATTTTAACCATAATTTTCTACCTTTAAAAATGGAGAAATGAAGGATTAATAAGGAAATTAACTCTATCTTTGAGATAAGATTTTTGGTGGTTATCCCTGCGTGTATTTGAAACACTCTACACCACACACTCACAGTCCATAAAGTGTTAAAATTGCTTATATTATAAAACACTTTTTGAACATTATCTCACTTATCTTTTACAACAATCTCTGAGTCGTGCTAAGCTGGAGAATGAATAATTAGAACATTCCAACCATACCAATGGCACATGAAATTGCCACTTTCTATCTTCACTTTGGGCTAGGCTATTTTGTAAAGTTGTGGCAGGGTACCCAAACCATAGCTTTTCTTGAGCTCATACTCTAGCAGTATCTCTATTAATCTGTAATAGCTCTGGAATCGTGTATTTTGCAAAGTGTGTGGGAATTCCCCCCCCCCCTCAAATTCTCATTTCTCTCTCACTCTTTCTCTTTCATACTCTCATTCTTTCTGTGTGTCTCCATTCCTATCCTTGTTCCTGTATCCGAATCTCTGTCTTTTTCCGTCGCTGACTCTGTCTCTGCCTGTCTCTCTGTCTCTCTCGGTCTCTGTCACTCTCTCTCTCTCCCTTATTTATCTAGTTCCAGCCCAAGCTCAGCCTGCGACTGTACATATAAAGGTTCCTTCTCTTTCTCTATTAAGCTGTGCCTGCAAAAACCCAGCTGTATCCCTAATCATGGCCATAAAGATTTATATAGGCATTTTATTTTTGTACAACACAGATATGAAAATAAAATAGAATAAAATAGAGAAACTGAAACTCTCGCCATATGTTGGCTGCTTTTTCTAGCAGCTGATGAGGAAAGGTAAAAGCGTGAAGCTGGGCTCCTTCTCCCTGGGTTGATAGAGCTAAGCTAAAATCCCTCAATACCCCACGAGGTACAAGTCACTCTTTCTGCTTCTCTTGGCTAGAGGCAGGTCAAAAACACAGGCTCACTCTTGTACTTTGCTCACGGTCTGATTGCCTCCATTGTCTCATGTTCCTAGCCACCACTGGAACTCCTATTGGCAAAACCCTCTGTCTGCTTCATTTAATGGCTCTCCTGAACTCTCCCATTATAACTTCCTCTTAGTTCACAGAGGTTAATTCAAAGTCATGTTCAAGATCATCCAAACCGTAGGGGAACTTCATCAGAAGGTAGGTCCCTGGTTTTCCCAAGGTTAACATGGCAATGGTTATATGGGTAGAGACAAAACCATATTGTGTGTGTATGTGTGTGTGTGTGCATGTATGTATGTATGTATATATGTATGCATGTGTGCATGTATATAGGCCCTGTGGCACTACAACATTTTTTATACAGAAAAAAAAATATTTGCCTTTCTCCCAATACAATTCAGTAGATAACTGTTTCTGCCCTGTGGATTCATGATGATGATCTCTAATCTGCAGGGTAGAAAACAGGATTCTATAATCATTGTTCCATTATTACTTCAACAAAATACTTTTTAGATTTTTACAAATATAAGTCGAGCAGCTCACCAAATCTCTCACATTCTTCCCCAAGTCATTATGTCCATAGCACACAAAAGACAACCTATAAATGCCATATAGGTAACCCGAGATAGCAAGTTTAAAGTATACGACACACATCTTTCTCCCATCCCACCCTGACTCCAAAAAAAGGAAATGTAGATTCCTTCCTACCTCCCATTCATATGATACTTGCTGTTACTTTTCTCTAAATACTTTCCTAAATATTATTGAAACAGTGGTGCAAGATTTCATGTTTCTGTTCTGTTTATCTATTTAATTACATCATTGACATATAGGGGTTCTTAACCTGAATTCCATGAACTTGGAATTTTGTTGGCAGTATTTTGATAACTATGTTTCAGTATAAGTGTTTTCCTTTGTAATATTATGTCTTTTATTTTACACATTTATTTTTTTTCTGGGAAAAGGTCCATTTAATAGCCTGACAAAGGGGTCTATAACACCAAAAAGGTTAAGAACTTCTGTTCTTTAACATATACAGCACATATGCGCTTGAGTTACTCTCCTATAACTCATGTACCATCAATTAGTATATATGCCCCAATATTGCCACCACTTGACGTCTCCACAATATCATCTAACCATTGCTGCCCCAATCTTTTGAATCCTCTCAAATGCTGAGCTAGCTCTGGCAATTTGTATGTGTTAACCTTATCATTGATGAGGTTGGCATGCTGCCAAGGTAAGTAAAATTCACAGCACTAATAATCTCTCCATTTACTATAACCAAAAGTTCTATATGTGAATGGTGTGGTGCTGGTTGGTGGAGAACCTTTGTTTTTTACTATTGATTGCCAGGCCAAAATTAACACAAGTGGCTGAGAATCAATCCATACTCTGTTGCATCTCAGCCTCAGAGGTGCACAATCATCTGTGAACAAAAAGGCATGCATCAACTCTCCTTCTGATTTAGTCTTAATTTGCTATCAATGAAGTATCTGAACTTGGTGCCATTTTTTTCTTTGTTGAAGGCATTTGACATTGCAGAAAACATCATTCTAAAAAGCAAGGGAGTAAGCATACAGTCCTGCTTCACTCCACTAGTGACTGGAAAATGTAAAATTATTGTCCTTTACCCAGAACTTGTGCAAACATGCCATCATGAAACTGGCATACAATACTGATGAACTTCTCTGGGCAACCAAATTTCACCATAATCTTCCATAAGCCCTCTTGACAAGATTAGCATTTTGGACGATCTAAGAGGAAGCATGAAAAAGAAGAGATGTTGGGCTATACGTCAAACTTAAGTTCTACAGAGTTGTTCTGCTAATTTCATTGTTGTATGCCTGTGAAACCTGGACAGTCTACAAGTACCATGTCAGAAAACTAAATTGCTTCTATTTGAATTGTCTCAGGAAGGTTCTGAAGATTATTTGGCAAGATAAAGTATTAGATAATGAGATCCTAACTCAAGATGAACTTCCAAATATTCAAACTCCACTGCAGAGTATAACTCTGATGGGCTAGCCACATATCCTGAATGTCAAATATAATTTTATCTAAAAGACTGTTTTACAGAGAACTCACACGAAGGAAGCACTCACATGTAAATCAAAAGAAGCACTGTGAGGATACTCTAAAAGTCTCTTTGAAGAATTTTAGTACTATTTGTGAGACCTAGGAGATGCTGGCACAGGACCACCAAGCATGGCATGCCTACATCAAAAACCACACTGTGCTCTATGATCAAAGTAGAATCATAGTAGTAATGAAATCCTAATAAAGCTGCCCCCAGCCCCAATATTCTAATTTCCTTATAAGCCCAACTGAACAGCAAGCCCACTGCCCTCCCTAGCCACTACCCCCCCATAGTCAATATCCTAACTTCTTCACATATTCCTCACTGCTCAGTAGAACAACAGGTATGTTTTATGAACTCATATTTCCCACAGAAACAGCAGGTGCATCCATGCATTCACCCACAACTACATCCATCTCATCTCAGACAGGACCACAATACTCAGCAAATCAGAAAGCAGCACCACCAGAATGCCCAAATAGGATGTGGACCCCAAAACAATAGAAGGGACTTTCCCTAAATAGGCATCTGTTCAGTAATAGTAAAGAACTGACCTAGAGTGAACTTATGACTTAGGCTTATTATAACATCATTATCATAATACATATTCCCCAAGTGGGTTTTTCTGCATGCATTACCTAATTCCTTAACAATTCCATACTGCCTTCCTAATAGTCATAATTTCTATTATATAATTCCATCTTTACCCTATAAAAATCTATATTGCTTTCTCTGAAATTGGTGGTTCCTCTTGGAAATTAGCCCATTTTATGGGAGGCATCAATCTCGATAAATGCCTGTACATGGATTAAAGGTGGGCTGACTCTGAATTCTTTGAAAGGGTTCCACCACAACATATTATGAAACTGTAACAGTTTTTGGCATCCCTGGATTGGCAAAGTTGAAACTGCAGCAGAGAAGAGAGAGAATTCAGGCACGGGGGACAGCCCCCAAAAAATTTGGAGCTGGGCCTGTAAAGTGCAGTTCAAGCACCATCTTCATGAAACTTTTCCTAATTCCTCTAACTACCAGGGTCCTCACTCCTAAATGACCTTGTCTTTAAATATATTATATTCATTCACTTTATATTTACCGTATATATAATACATATACATATACACATACATACATGTACATATACATACACATACATACATATATAAATACACACACATATGTAGTGTGTGTGTGTGTGTGTGTTGGAGGAACAGAAGTGAGGGAGAATAAGATCAACCTTATTGGTGAATAACTACAATATACACACACATATAAACACATATATATATATATACAGATATGTGTATACACATATGAGTGTACACGTATGTATGTACATGTATACATAGATATACATGTATATATGCCATGTATATGCATGTATATATATATATATATATGCTATGTATAAGTGTATGTATGTGTGTGTATATGTATAGTTGTTGGGTACTTTCTTAGTTTCAAGTTCTAGTCTTTTCTTGTTTTGTTTCATTTTAATTCTCCCTTCAAAATCAGGAAATTTGTTTTGTTTGCAACAATGTTGTCTTTTAAAAGTCTACTATCTGCATCCTAGTTTGTTTCTCTGTTGGATTTGAAGCATTTTTACAACAAAAAAAATTAATCCTTTTCCATAAAAAAATAAGGTTGATCTGATTCTCCCTCACTTTGCTTCCTCAATATTTGCATGTTCTCACATTTCCAAATTATGGGAAATTATAATTTTCACCCTCATTTGTCCACCTTTATGCACTAGATATTTCTCCTTTAACTTTCCATTCTTTTTCCTCTTTTAAGTCTCTTACAACAGAAGCAATCCACCTTCAGGGCTTCTGCTTTGTTTTATTTTGTTTAACTTAATTTGCTCAGTATCAGTGAAGGCATGTGGGTACTAAAGTGATAATTGTTTCTTCTACACCATTAGGATGTTAACACTGCAATATTGTATAGCTCCTTCCAATTGCTCAAATAAATTTACCTTTATAGTTTTCTATGGACTCATGTTTGTATTTGAAAATGACTGCTTGTCTCTGATCTCAAAAGTCCTCTATTCTATTAAATATACTTTTTGTTCTGCAAAGCCTATCTCTTTTTCTTTATGGGATATTGGTTTCCAATATCTCCTTTCATTTACTAGAAAAGCTATCAGATCTTGTATGATCCTGGCTATGGTTTTTGATATTTAAGCTTTTTCTTTCTAGATATTTCTTTCCAGTATTTTATCTTTCATATGGAACCTGCATTTTATCTGACATGACCAAGAATGTGTCCTTTTGGGCTTCCCTTCAGGAATTGATTGGAAGATTATTTCTATATTGTCTTGAACTAGAGTATCCCAGACTTTTTTTAATCATGTTCGTTTTTTTTTTTTCAGGGAAGCCAATGATTCTTAAATTCTTCCACCTTGACTTGTTTTCCAGGTCATCAAAGATATACAAATAAAACACACACACACACACACTCACACACACACACACACATACACAGAGACACACATACACATACACACACTGCTTTAAGTCTGCTTTGGTTTTCTCATTTTTCTATCCTTACTTCCTGTGTTGGGGCCTTGTGACAGAGTGGCATTCTGTGTTTTCTTACACTATTGTGTGGTATCTCAGGATAGTATTAGGGTCCTTGGAGCCCCTTGGTTCCCATGCTACCCTAGTTAGAACACTCTTGTGTCACCAATTATTGCCATTCCCCAGGGCTTCCAGTTTTCAATGAGGTTTTATGATTAGTTTGGAGCTTTCTGACTCATTGGAGCTTTATCAGGGTTTGATGCACAGCTCTTATCGTACTGGACACAGAGCTCTGGAGGCTACATATGTCTTTCTGACTAATCTCTGGTTATGCTACAGTCTGAGACTGATTTTGTTTATACATAACCCACTTCCAATTGCTCATGTGCTTTTGGAAGTTTTTTGTGTAGTTCCAAAAATGGAAGTAAATTTTCATTGAATTTTGGCTCATAATTAGGTTTGGTATGAATTTCAGGTTTTTGCTTGAGTAGTCATGGGAGTTGACAATCTTCATTTAGCCAGACAGTCATCTCAGTTAGAAGTCAAGAATCTCTTTGTTTTAAAATTCTATGATATTTTCCTCTGAAAATCTTCAATTATGCTTTAGCAATCTCCTGTTAATTATTAAATCTTTCTTTAAAATAGTAAGGTAGAAAAATTAGTGACATAAAGCATTACCAAAATCTTGTTTTTTATTTTACACAGTTTGACATTTTTAATTAGTGAGGATTTTATTTTGTTAAGTATATATATGTATATATATAATACACATAAATATATATGTATATACATACCCACAAACACACATATTACATATATATATATTCCTTTAAATTGGACATTTTATTTAGATTCATGAATGTTAGATATGATTTTTCTCTTTTACTGATACATCATACAATAATTTCACCTCTGTGAAGAGATTAATATGAAAAAAAATCAGCAATGCTAAACCCAGTAATTCTGTTATGAGACACACAAGGCTTATATGTTAAGCGGACTATGGAATCACCTCCTTCCTGTATAATCATAGTTTGACTAGCAACTTTTCATCTCCTTTAGTCTTACTAAACCTAGTTTATCACTGTCATTCAAGGCACTATAAAATAAGTTATATTTTATGGTCTCAGACAGTTGTCATATAGAAAAATGAAATGCAGAATCAAATAATTTATTAGACATTTAAGTAAAACATATTTTCTATACCTGAAACTAATCAGAAATTATTTTAGCCTTATATTGTCATTTGACATTGCATTGCTTTAGATTCTCATTTATAATTTTTAACTGAATCTATCCTTCTTGACATTCAGATTTAAACACCTTACCTTTAGGGTAGGTACTTTTGCAATCTGTTGCTAATATGTTGGTGTACATCTTGTGATTTTCCAGTTGGCAATATTTTCATGCAGTTTATTGTCGTTGTTATCTCCTGGAATTACATTTGCTCTATAACTCTTTCTATTCAACTCAAAAAATCCGTTCAGGCAGCTGTCACAACAGATAGACTCTGATTTGTAGGAAGAAGGCCTTTTTTCATTTTTCAAATATACCAATTGTTTCCTTTGAAAAATCTGATAACAATCATCTCTCCCTATCTCTCTCTCTCTCTCTCTCTCTCTCTCTCTCTCTCGTTATATCTATCTTCAGAACAGAACTTCATCTTATCAATCCAGGACAATAGTAACCTTTTCATTGACAACTACTACCACAGCAATTTACCTTCAGCTGTTGCCAAAGTCTCCCTTTCACTGTGACCCTAAACAGTCCCCCATCCCAGAGCATTAGCCTTCAGTTTTTCTCTCAGCTTTATATCATAGTTTTTTTCCTTCCATTTTAAGACTGGTATTTTAACAAATTTCACAAAAGTTAAAGACAGGAAGATTGAGAAGTGCTATTTTTGGACTAGCAACACAAAGATAAGGTTCATATTCAGTAAAAACTGAAGTGGGTGAAATTTATTTTCATTTTCCTTCATGTCTGAGTTTCCTCTTCCCTATCAATAGCTTGACAGGGAATTTAAGGCGGTCTGTATCCTGATACCACCTTCCAGTTACTCAGAACCCCTGTTGCCAATCAATCAACACATTTATTCAGTCATTCACTGTTCCGTTCTTACTTTGTTTTCAATTCTTTGCTCCAACTGAAAGAATTGCTATAAATTTGTTTTGCATATGTGCACTTTCACAAACCCCTATGACTTCTTTGCAGTATATTGCCTAGTAGTGACATCTCTTAGTCAAAGGGTCTATATGTTTCAATTACTTTTCAGGTATTGTTTAAAATGTTTTCCAGAATGGTTGGACAAATTCACATATCAACCAATAATGTATTGAAGTATCAATCTGACAACCCCTCCAACAACTAACATTTTCATCTGTGGTCATCTTTGAAAGTTTTGTGGGTATGAGAAATCATTACCTAAAAGGTACTAACTAATATTTTGTAACTTTCTTGGCTTCTCAATTTTCCTATCTCACCCCACATAAAGGCCACCACTATTGAAAGAGAGCAGAGACCACCTGGCCAAAGAAAGACTCTTATGATCCTTCCAATAAGATGAGGGATCAATTAGGTCTTATCTACCTTGCCACTAGGCCCTGAACACCATTGGGTCTTATCATCAATCCTCCTGTTATGTCTTGCTACAGCCATTTGCCATTTGCCATCTACCCTTAACCTAAATCCTAAGAGCCATAGTGCCTTTCCTTCTGCCTTTCCACTGAACTCTACCATCAAGTATATGCAATCTCTTCCAATTAGAATATGAATTTTTCATAGCAAGAACTGTCTGGCTTTTCTATTTGTATTTTCAATGTTTACCATAGTACTTGACATATAACAAATGTTAAATAAATGCTTTTGCATTCCCGACTGTTCTGTCCTTCAGGGAATCTTTCTTTGGTACGGTTAATTTGATAAAATAGTTTATGATAAAGTGTTAGTTGAAAGTTAGACATTACCACACTATCTTCTATTCCCAGGACAAAACCAGTACTCTTCAATAACTTTAGCCAACGGAATGAGTAATAGGAATAATTGTAATTTGTGTTGTGTTTAAATGGACATTGGCTATTGGTGACTCTATCAGTGAAGAATATAATAGATGAAGGTTCAAGTTGATGACAATAGAGATAGATAACTAAAGATGCTCAAGATACCCATAGAATCCTGAAGGCCAGATGGAGCTACTTGGCTCTGGGATAATGGACCAGAGCATACTCCCTTTATCAAGATCACTGGGAAAGATATTTGGTGGTAAAGGGACTCCCTAGGACTCCACCAATCCAACTCCTCTGATCACATATATGAGCAATTCAGCCTACAATAATCATGTCTGTCACCACTGTTTTTTTGTTATTCCAGCAATTTGAATGATAATGATTAAAGAAATGGCAAAGGGAAATAACTTTCATTTAGTTACTTTAACTATTTGAGGAAAAGAGAACTTACATAGAGTATGAAAATCCTGTTTAGCCCTATTCTTCCACTGTTTCCATATTATTTGAAGTAACAAAACTCCCTCCTCATTTATTCATTGACAGTGGTTGATGGTAATGAAAGTGGTTGTGGGGAGTGAGAGAAAGAGGAGAAAAAAAGAAAGGAAAGAAAGAAGGAAGGAAGAGAGAGAGAGAGAGAGAGAGAGAGAGAGAGAGAGAGAAAGAAAGAAAGAAAAAAGAAAGGAAAGAAAGAAAGAAAGAAAGAAAGAAAGAAAGAAAGAAAGAAAGAAGAAAAGAAAGGAAGGAAGGAAGGAAGAAGGAAAGGAAGGAAGGAAGGAAGATCAATAGATAAAGATAAGGAATAAATAATTTGTTCCTTACCTTACATATTTATTTGATAATGACATTTGTGCAGTAATTCCTGATACATAGGAGGCTAAGAGGCTGGTAAAAACTTGAGCCCTGTAGTTCTGCACTGAAGTGGGGTAAGTCCATCAAGTATTCTCAATAAACCTGGTACTCTCACAGTAAACCCAGAGGAGCTGTGGTGGAGATGAGTAGGGATCAGGCTGCCTAAGGAAGGGCAAAACAGAGGAGGTCAAAGTTTCCATGCCAATCAGTAATGGGATTGGGCTCCTTTTCTGAAACTAACATCTTCCTTTTGTTTTGACAATCATTCCTATAGCTAGGTGACTTTTTTAGATTTCTGATGCACAGAATGGAGTTTTGTTATGGAGTGAGCATATGTTTGACAAGAACTGACACTGTTGTTTTTACATCACCCTTAACAATTTTTTAAATGAGCACATGGGCTGTCTATGAGTTCTTACTTGTTCTGCGACTGTGACCATCCCATTTTCTTTTTTGCTCATACATTTATTTGATGATATCCTTTATTCTGCTTCATCTTCTTCAAGTTTTTTTTCTCTTTAATTTTCAGCATATTGCAACCTACTCACATTCATCATGAACTTTTCCATCTCTCTCTCAGTGACACTAATTTTCAATATTTGAAAGATTGCAGTGTTCTATATTTTGAAGTCAAATGACAATACTGAGGGAATATTATAAAAAGACAGACCTGTCTTTCAGGGAGTAGATTGGAGCTACTAAAATAACTTTGCAATTTCCAAAAATTAACCTTCATGTTCAATTTTGAGCAGAGGTCACTTTACATTTGAACTTTTGATCCCAGATATGTATCCTTGTGGATGAGTTCTCTAGGATATCTACCTAATTGTATGCCACAGTGAGAAAAATGGGCATTTTTCATCTATGTGGTTTTCATTGGGTCAGTAGTTAGGCTAAATGCATGAGTTTCAAGAATATTTTAATAAATACTTAATTGAATGACTGATCACACATCTTATCTATGATGCTATGCAATGTTATTGAGCTTAAAGTAATCATTGCAATGTTATCCACAAACAGGAGGACCTCATAATCTAAAAAAATCTTTCTTCTACCTCTTCTCTGATTTGGATCTTTGGCATGATAGCAGTTGGTGCCTTCAGCAAACATATCTTTCCTTATTTCATGCCTCACCTAATGTTTGTAATCAAGGGAACTTCAAAAAACACCTTATCTCTTTCATCATATTTACAAAGAAATTTTGCAAAATTTTATATATGCATAGGATACATATCGTTGAAGGATAACATTTAAGGTGTTGTTTTTGTCTTCTAAATCAAATGCTATTTTATTGTCAATTAGCAATGAATATGTCATCCCATGTTCTTTTATTTTTTATGTCTTTCAATAGATTCAAATAATTCATTTTATTTATTCAAATGTATTTATTTATTTATTCAAATAAATTCAATAAAGAAAATTCAATAAATGATTTTATTTGCTGTAGAATTACCACTTATTAAAGTGTGCCTTTTTCCTTCTAATACCTTGATCAAAAATGATGTCTATGAATGTGTAGATTATTCTCATAAAAAAATTTTATATAGATGGGAAATTGGTGATATATCTATTGGTCAGTAATATTGAAGGTCTCTCATTCTCTAATTCTTTGATATATAGCATGGGATCATTTGGACAGCTGAATGGCCGAGTAGATAGAGGATAAGGCTTGGAATCAGGAAGAGTTCATGAGTTCAAATCAAGTCTCAGATACTTAATAACTGTGTGACTCTGGGAAAGTCACTTAACTATGTTTTCCTCAGTTCCTCATCTGTAAAATGAGATAGAGAAGGAAATGAAAATCATTCCAGTATCTTTGCCAAGAAAACCCTAAATGGGGTCATGAAGAGTTAGATACAACTGAAATGACTAAACAGTACAGTACAATATAGGATCACAGACCTAGAGTTGAAAGAGACATTATATGTCATGTAGTCAAAATCTCTCATTTTACAGATAAGGTACCTGACAGGCCCAAGGCAATTAAGAGAATTGTCCAAGGACACTCAGGTAAGTAAATTACGGATATGGGATTTGAACCTAAGCCTTCTGCCTCCAAAGCCAGAAAATATTAGTAGACAAAGAAACTACTAACATTTTTTATGGTAGCTTACACATAAAATTATAGTAAATGTTACCTGAATTTTAACATAATTTAACATAATAATAAGTATTCTGTGAATTAAAAACAAAGCATTATTTAAAAGATAGCCTAGAAGAGCATATAGTCACAATTAGACAATAATAAAGTCCTAGTTACATAACAAGATTTTTCTCCATATACCTGGTAACTTCTCATTTAAAAAACTTAAATAGAAGATGGCGACTGGAAAGCAGTAACTGGCATGAGCTCCCCATCAAGTCCCTCCAAAAACCTATGAAAAAATGGCTCTAAACCAATTCTAGAACTGCAGAACCCACAAAGTGGCAGAGGGAAGCAGGGCTACAGCCCAGGACAGCCTG
>JAQQSZ010012210.1:0-12068 GCA_028646595.1 Phalanger gymnotis | reverse complement strand
CAATGCCTAGTTATACCTGGAAGTTATATGGGACTCCATGCCTTCTTGGGGAGGGAGGGGGGAGGGAGGGAAGAAAATCTGGAACCAAAATTATGTAGAACTGTTTGTTGCAATCTGAAAATTAAAAAATTTTAAAAAAAAGTTTGCCATACATAATTTTGACCCACCACCAAAGAGCTAGTATTTAAACATTGATCAGAACTTCATTGAGGCAGAGCCAAAATGGTAGAGTAAAGGTGCTCTGTACTCTCTCAAAAAAGAGGTACAAAAATTTACTGAAGAAACCAACTATTTAAAAAGCAGAATTGGGCAAATAGAAAAGGGGTACAAAATTTATTAATAAATTAATTTCTTACTTTCATTGGGAATGGGTTTAAGAGAGATAGATAGATAGACAGACAGACAAATGTATGTATATATACATAAAGATAGAAGTCTTCTAAATTCAGAAGAAATAAAACAGTAAGAGGCTAAGGAGAGGAGAGAGGTTAAGGGAGGGAAGTGTGAGGAAATAGGTCAAAGTGGTTACAGAAGGGTGTTTAGACTTATAGGAAGGGGAGGATAGGGGAGGGAATCATTGGAACGAGGGTAGGATAAGTAACAGGAGGGCAAAGTAGCAGTAAAGTAGAGGAGTCAAGAGGGATAAGAAATAACAGATATGTTTAAACATAAAAACAAAGATCAGGAGCAGAATTTCTTAGGGAAAGTATATGTCTACATATGCATATGTATATATGTGTTCAAGTCTAAAATTTTTTTTAAATATTAATTTCTTAAAAATTAGAATTGGGCAAGAGGAAGCTAATTGCTCCATGAAACACAGAGATACAATATTTAAAAATCAGAAGAATGGAAAAATGTGAAATATCTCATTGGTAAAAACAAACAACTGACCTGGAAACAGATCCAGGAGAGATAGTTTAAGAACTATTGGACTACCAGAAAGTCTTGACCAAAAATAAGTCTAGACATTGCCTTTCAAGAAATTATTAAGAAAAATTGCCCTGATATCCTAGAACGAGAGAGCAAAATAGAAATTGAAAGAATCCAGCCATCACCTCCTGAGATCCCAAAACAAAAACTCTCAGAAATATTATAGCCAAATTCCAGAGCACCTAGATGAAGAAGAAAATATTGCAAGTATCCAGAAAGCAACAAATCAAATATCATGGAGCTACAGTCAGGGTAACACAGAATTTAACAGTTTCTACACGAAAGGATAAGAAGGCTTAGAATGTGATGTTCCAGAGGGCAAAACAGCTAAGATTACAATAAAGAATTACCTACATAGAGACATTGAGCATAATCTTTTGGGGGTAGTGGGGACGGAGATGGACATTCAACAAAACGGTGGACTTTCAAGCATTCTTGATGAAAAGACCAGAGCTGATTAGAAAAAGAGGTAATAATATACACACTCAGTTGGGTATAGAAATCTATCTTGCACTATAAGGAAGTGAGAGGCACGAGGTATAAGAAAAAGTGGGGAGGGCTGATAGAAAGGTACATGGATTAGGGGAGGTGGTGATTAAATATAAACAGATTTTTGAGGAGTTACAGAGTAAAAGGAGAGAGAGAAGGATAAATAAGTGGAAAAACAAGGTGGAGTGAAATAGAGTTAGTAATCATAACTGTTAATGTGAATGGGATGAACTCACCCATAAAGTAGATATAGATAGAAGAGTAGGTTAAAATCAGAATGTGACAATATGTTGTTAACAAAAAACATAATTGAAGCAGAGAGACATACATGGAGTAAGGGTAAGGGACTAAAGCAGAATCCACTGTCCTTCAGCTGAAGTTAATAAAAAAGTAAGTGTAGCAAACATGATTTCAGACAAAGCAAGAGCAAAAATAGATTTAATTCAAAAAGATAAGGAGCAGCTAGGTGGTGAAGTGAATAGAGCACTGGCCCTGGAGTCAGGAGAAACTGAGTTTAAATCCAGCTTCAGATGCTTGACACTTACTAGCTGTGTGACCTTGGGCAAGTCACTTAACCTCAATTGCCTTGCCTTCTCTCCTCCTCCTCCTTCGAAAAAAAGAGATAAGCAGAGAATTTTAGATTTACATTATTGGATGTATTCAATGAAGACTAGTACCTCTGGTGTGGGGGCTGCTTTTCAGGGCTGCTTTGCACAATTGGTATATGCCTAATCCACCTAACTCTCACAGCTCCAAGAAGCTATAGCATGTGCAGTGGCCACATCCCAGTAAACTGTTTCAGCAGACAGGCTAAACCAGGTTGAGGATAACAGAAGTGTCTCAAACCCTTTGATGAGTTAGGGAAGTATCTACTCCAAGCATGTGAAGACTTCCCCTGGCGGAATGGCAGATAAGAACAATTTGATCCAACAGCCATTAAAGCAGCCAAAGCAGATGTTGTGAAGCTTGGTTAGATATCAAAAACACCAAGGTCATCTACTGATTCTGAGCCATTACTAGTTGTCTTAACTCTGTATAGGCACTGGATTGTGATGACACTGGAAGAGAGAATGAAGCCAATGACTTTGTGCAACTGTACCTCACTTAAATCCAATTTATGCACAAATCAAAAGACATCACCCTTCACCCATACCATTTTACCATTATCATCAAAGTCCTATGGCAACAGGCAAGTGACAAAGCATCAGGTGTAGATACACTGGTTGCTGTAATTACATTACTGCACACAAGCACCCCAGGCCGTAGGGTCATCTTTCCTCTCAACGGAAGCTGCAGTGGGACTCAGCAGTCCCCTGAGTATCTGAGCAGCCTTTTAAGGACCACACAGCTCACCTCCTGGTATGAGGAAGGGGGATAGAAAAAATGTCCTAAAAACTGTCTGCTTTACCTTACCTATTCACCATAGCAAGCAATGATCTCGCCCTATGGATGAAACACCCCCCCCAAATATGGACAAAAACTTTGCAAAGATGATTCTATTTACCATCAGTACATGGAATGTGCATACATTTATCAACAACATGAAATACAGTAGACACAAAAGACAAACAATTCTTCTTGCAAGAGAACTTAGCAAATACTGCATCCAAACCACAGCCCTAAGTGAAACAAGACAGGCAAATGAAGGGCCAGCTTACTGAAGTCAAACTGGATACACGTTTTTCTGGAGTGATCACATTGAAGAGGAACATTATGAAGCTGGCATAGGTTTTGCAATCAAAACCAATCTAATCAACAAGCTTGTATACCTAACAAAAAGAGTGAATGACAGACCCATGACAATGCAATTGCTGCTTTCAGAAAGAGCTACATTGTCATCATCAGTGCCTATCTCCTACCATGACAAACCCTGATGAGATCAAAGAAAAATTTTATGAAAACCTGGAAACCCTCATCATCAATGTGTCAAAAAGGTCAAGCTTATAAGCGTATAAAGTCTGGATGACTTTAATGCTAGAGTAAACACAGACTACCATAAATAGCAGGGAGTCCTTGAAAGGAATGGAATCACAAACAGTATCTCATGGCCTTCTCATCACCAACACTGTCTTCCATTTACCTAAATGAAATAAAGTTTCATGGATACACCCTTGCAGCAAACACTCACATTTAATGGACTGTGCTATTGTAAGGAGAAGAGACAGGCAGTATGTGAGAGTGACAAAGACAATGTGTGATGCAGAGTCCTGGACAGATCATAGACTTATCCTCCTCAAACTAAATATTCACATTCAACAGAAGTGGCAGGCCTAAGGCAAGATGACTACCAGAAGACTTAATGCTTCTCTGAGCAGAAACAGTTTGTTGCTTAGTTGGAGGGAAAGCTGAGCTAACACATGACTGGCAATAGTGCAGCTGAAAATGAGTGCCCAGCTTTCAGAGATTTGATGTATGGCACTGAATTTACTCATTTGGGCCAGAACACTCAAAAACATCAAGACTGGTTTGATGAAAGTGATGGAAAAAAATAGAAAAGCTGCTAAATGAAAAACAAGGACTCCACAGGGTTTACAACCAGGACAATTCATCTATCTCTAAGAAGAAAATGTTTAACCCCATCAAAAGTAAAGTAAAAACAAAGTTTAGCAAAATGCAGGATTCTTGGCTCAGTAAGAAAGTAGATGAAATTCAGTTTTACACTGATAGAAACAATTTAAAACAGTTTGATGATGCCCTGAAGGCTCTTCATGGGCCAAAGACATATAATGTATCTCATCTACTCAGTGCTGAGGGAGCCACATTGATTAGTGATAAGGATATAATCCTGGAAAGATGGACTGAACATTTCTATAGTGTTCTCAACAGACCATCATCAGCCAATACTGAATCCACTGACAATTTAACTCAGGTTGAAGTTAATCCCTCCCTAGATTTTCAACTGAATTTCCAACTGAAGAAGAGGTTTTGAATCCATTAGACTTCTTTCCTGTGGCAAAGTATGTGGCTGCTGATTCTATTCCAGCTGAGATTTACAGGGTGGAAGTTCACCTAAAAGATGATTGAAATGTTCTGGTTTATATGGCAAGAGGATATTATCCCCCAGGAGTTCAAGGATGCCTCCAATATCCATCTCTATAAAAGTAAAGGAAATAGATTTTCCTGTGAAAATAAAAGGAGTCATCTCTTTCTTAGTCATTGCTGGCAATATTCTTGTCAGAGTCCTCTTTAATGAGATGACCTGAAAGATGCTAATCTACCTGAAAGTGAGTGTGGCTTCCAGAGCTGAAGGATGGTCTATATGATGTTTGCTGCCCAAAAACTCAAGAAGTAATGTCAGAAACAAAATAGAGGTTTATACAAAAAGTTTATTGATCTGACTGAAGCCTTTGATACTGTTAGTGTTGAGGGCTTTTGGAAAAATTATTTCAAAATTTAGTTTCCCTAGAAGTTCATCAGTATTGTATGTCGATTTCAAGATGGCATGCTTACCTGGGTTCCAGATAATGAGTGATACTCTTGAGCTTTTCCAGTCACTGATGGAGTAAAACAAGGCTCTGTGCTTGTTCCCAGGCTTCTTAGCATGATGTTTACAGCAATATTGTGAGGCATCTTCAGTAAGGATGAACTTAGCACCAAGGTCAGCTACCACGCTGGTGGTAAATTATTTAACTTGAAAAAGCTGCAAGCTAAGACTACAATAGAGGAAAAGTTGGTGAATGACTTTTTGTTTACAAATGATTGTACAGTCAGTAAATCCTCTGGAACTGAGAAGCAACAAAGTATGGATAGATTCTTTGCTGTTTGTGCTAATTTTGCCCTAACAATTGATACTAAGAAAACACAGGAACCATCAGTTACAGCAAATAGAGAGGTTATTTTTAAATTATTTACTATTAGTTTTCACCATTCACTTCCATAAGATTTTGAGTTTTGAATTTTCCCCCAAATCTCTCCTCCTCCCTCCCCAAGACAGCATGCAATCTGATATAGATTCTACATATACGTTCATATTAAACATACTTTCACATTAGTCATGTAGTAAAGAAGAATTATAAACAATGGGAAGATTCAGGAAAAAGAAGAAACAACAAAAAAAAAACCCAAAATACAGAGCAAATAGTATAGGTCATTGATGGTTGTATCTTTTGTACCTGACCTACTCCACTAATCTACCACTCTATTTCTTAGCCAGTATCAAGTAGTTTTCATGATGGCTGTTTTATAATACAGTTTTAGATCTGGTATGGTGAGGCTTCCTCCCCCTGCATTTCTCTTCACTGATCCCCCTGATAATCTGGACCTTTTGTTTTTCCAGATGAATTTTATTATTATTTTTCCTAGCTCTATAAATTAATTTTTGGTAGTTTGATTTGTATGACATAGAATAACTAAATTAATTTAGGCAGAATTGTCATTTTTATTATACTAGCTCGGCCTACCCACAAGCAACTGTTCTTCTTCCAATTATTTAGATCTGATTTTATTTGTATGAAAAGTGTTTTGTAATTGTGTTCATATAGTACCTGGGTTTGTTTTGGCAGGTATACTCCCAAATATTTTTAATGTCTACAGTAACTGTAAATAGAATTTATCTTTCTATCGCTTACTGTGGGGCTTTGTTAGCAATATATAGAAATGCTGATGATTTATGTGGGTTTATTTTATATCCTGCAACTTTGCTAAAGCTGTCTATTACTTCAAGTAGTTTTTTTTTTACTTTATTCTCTAGGATTCTTTCATACACCACCTGCAAAGAGTGATGGCTTTGTTTCTTCTTTGTATTTTCTAATTCCTTCATTTTTTTCTTCTCTTATTGCTAAAACTAACATTTCTAGTACAATATTGAACAATAGTCATGATAATGAACATCCTTGTTTCACCCCAAAAATCTTTTTTGGGAATGCTTCTAGCTTATTCCCATTACATATCATGCTTGCTGGTGGTTTTCAATAGGTGTTACTTATCATTTTAAGGAAGACTCCTTTTATTCATATGCTCTCTATTGCTTCTAACAGGAATGGGAGTTGTATTTTGTTAAATGCTTTTTCTGCCTCTATTGAGATAATCATATGATTTCTGTTAGTTTCATTGTTGATATGGTCAATTATGTTAGTAGTTTTCCTAATATTGAACCAGCCCTGCATTTCTGGTATAAATCTCATCTGGCCCTAGTGTATTATCCTCAAGATAAGTTGCCATAATCTCTTTGCTAATAGTTCATTTAAAATTTTTGTATCTATGTTCATTATGGAAATTCGTCTATAATTTTCTTTTCTCTGTTTTGGTTCTTCCCCATAAAAATAACTTGGTAAGATTCCTTCTTCAACTATTTTCCCAAATAGTCCATGTAGTATTAGAATTAATTGTTCTTCAAATATTTGGTAGAATTCACTTGTGAATCCATCTGGCACTGGAGGGGTTTTCTTAGGGAGTTCATTGATTGCTTGTTCAATTTTTTTTTTTGAAATGGGATTATTTATGTATTTCCTCTTCAGTTAATCTGGGCAATTGAGATTTTAAATGTAACTATTCATGTATTTCACTCAGATTGTCAGATTTATTGGCACACAGTTGGTTAAAATAGCTCCTAATTATTATTTTAATTTCATCTTTATTGGTGGTGAATTCATTCTTTTCATTTTTGATACAGGTAATTTAGTTTTCTTCTTTATTTTTTAATCAAATTAGCAAAAGTTCTATCTCTTTTATTGGTGTTTTTTTCTATAAAACCAGCCCTTAGTCTTATTTATTAGTTCAATAGTTTTCTTAATTTCAATTTTATTAATCTCCTTTGATTTTCTGCATTTCTAATTTGGTATTTAATTGGGGAATTTTAATTTATTCTTTTTTTTCTTGTTTTTAAGTGGGGTCCCCAATTCATTGATCTCCTCTTTATTTTATTCGTGTAAGCATTGAGAGATATAAAACTTCCTCTAAGAACTACTTTCACTGGATCCCATCGGTTTTGGTATGTTGTATCTTTATTGTCATTCTCTTGGATGAAGTTAGTGTTTCTATCATTTGTTGTTTGATTCACTCATTGTTTAGAATTAGATTATTTAGTTTCAAATTAATGTTAGTCTATCTTTCTATGTCCCTTTACTACATGTAATTTTATTGCATCATGATCTGAAAAGGGTATGTTTTATATTTCTGCCTTTCTGCATCAGATTGTGAGGACTTTATGCCCTAGTACATGGTCAATATTTTTGTAGGTGCCATGTGCTGCTGAGAAAAAGGTATATTCCTTTCTATCCCCATTCAATTTTCCCAAGAGGTTTACCATATTTAACTTTTATAAAATGTTATTTATCTTCTTAAGTTCTTGTCTATTTTGTGGTTAGATTTATCTACCTCCGAGAGGTGGAGTTTGAGCTCTCCCACTAGAATAGGTTGTTTTGTCTATTTCTTCCTGTAACTCCCTTATTTTTATTATTAATTTAATAAAAACAAATGAAATAAATTTAAATTAAAAATAATTTAACTATTAATTCTCCTCTAAGTATTTGGATACTGTACCACTTGCTGCAATATGTTTAATAATAATATTACTTCATCGACTATGGTATCTTTTAGCGAATGTAGTTTCCTTTCTTATGTCTTTTAATTAGATCTATTTTTGCTTTTGCTTTTTCTGAGATCAGAATTGCTGCTCCTGCTTTTTTTTCTTCAACTGAATCATAATATATTCTAATCCAGCCTTTTCCTTCTGCTTCAAATATGTTTCTTGTAAACAATATATGGTAAGATTATGGTTTTTAATCCATTCTGCTATCCACTTCCATTTTATGGGAGAGGTGATCACATGCACATTCACAGTTATGATTACTATCTATGTCTTTCTCTCCCTCCTATTTTCCTCTCTACTTATGCTTTTCTCTTTCTTTTCTCCCTTTCTCTCCTCACTATAGTTTGCTTTTGACAACCTCCTCCCTCAATCTGCCCTGCCTTCTACCACCCCCTCCCTTTTCTTTTCCCTTTCCCAACTACTTCTTCCCTCCCTTCTATCCACCCCCACCATTTTCTTTACTCTTTCTCCTCCTACTTCCTACGGGGAAAGTTAAATTTCTATACTTAACTGAGTGTGTTACTCCTTTTTTGAGCCAAATCTGATAACAGTAATGTTAAAACAATGCTCATATCCCTCTCTTCTTTCCCTCTACTGTAATAGGTCTTTGTACCTATTGTGCAATAATATATGTGATATAATTTACTCTTTTATGATTCTACCATTCCTCTACTCCCAGTATGACCTCTTTTCCACACTTAATTAAATTTTTTACCATTGCATCAAAGTCAATTTATACCCACACACTGTGTCAATGTATACACCTTCTAACTGTTGTAATAAAGAAATAATTCTCAAAAGTTGCAAGTATCCTTTTTCCATGCAGGGATGTAAACAGTTTGCTCTTATTGAATAATATATTGCATGTGTGGCTTTTTATTTCCTGTTTATCTTTTTTGCCTGTCTTGAGTTTTGTATTTGAAGATCAAATTTTCTGTTCATCTCTGGTCTTTTCATCAGCAAGGGTTGGAAGGCCCCTATTTCGTTGAATATCCATCAACTTCCTAGAAACATTATCCTCAATTTCATTGAGTGGTTGATCTTTGGTTGTAATCCAAGCTCCTTTGCCTTATGGAATATCATATTCTAAGTCCTCTAATCTTTTAATAAAGAAGCTGCTAGGTGCTGTGTAATCCTGACAGTGCTTCCATGACATTTAAATTGTTTCTTTCTGACTGCTTGCAGTATTTTCTCTTTGATCTGATAATTTTGGGATTTGGCTAGAATATTTCTTGGCATTTTCAATTTGGGATCACCTTCATGAGGTGATCAGTGGATTCTTTGCCTTCTGATTCTAGAATCTCAGGTCAGTTTTCCTTAATGATTTCTTGAAAGATGCTGTTCAGGCTCTTTTATTGACCGTGGCTTTCAGGTAGATCAATAATTTTAAAATTATCTCTTCTAGATCTATTTTCCAGGTCAGCTGTTTTTCTAATAAGGTATTTTACATTTTCTTCTATTTTTTTCATTCCTTTGATTTTTGTTTGACTAATTCTTGATGTCTAATAGAGTCATAAGCTTCCACTTGCCCAGTTCTAATTTTTAAGTAATTGTTTTCTTTAATTAGGTTGTGTACCTCCTTTTCCATTTGGCTGATTTTACTTTTTTTTTCTTGGAGGGGAGAAGGCAAGGCAATTGGGGTTAAGTGACTTGCCCAAGGTCACACAGCAAGTAACTGCGTCATGTCTGAGGCCAGATTTGAACTCACATCCTCTTGACTCCAGGGCCTGTGCTCTATTCACGGCACTACCTTGCTGCCCCCTGATTTTACTTTTTAAGGAGGTCTTCTCAGTGATTTTTATGTCTCCTTTTTCATTTGGCCAACTCAGCTTTTTAAAGAGTTTTTTTATACAGTGTACTTTTTTTCCATTTGGCTAATTGTGTTTTTAAGGATTTATTTTCTACAGTGAATTTTTGTGCTTCCTTTTGCAAGTTCTTGCATGCCTCTCATTTATATTTCCATATTTTTGTTTTGCTTTCCTTTTTGACTTTTAAAATCCTTCTTGACGTCTTCCAAGAAAGCCTTTTGGGCTTGAGACCCATTCATATTTCCCTTTAGGTTTTGCATGTGGGTATATTGACAATGTTGTCCTTTTCTGAATTTGTGTTTTAACATTCCCAGTACTGATATAAAGAATCTATGGCCAGGGGAGAGCAAGACAGAAGAATAAAAGCCAGTACTTGCTCGAGTTCTCTCCCAAATCCCTCCAAATACTTGTAAAAATGGCTTTGGTCAATTTAATTAAAAAAAAAAGACATAGGAAAACCAAATTAACAGAATCAAAAATGAAGAGTGAATTCACCTCCAATGAAGAGGAAATTAAAACGATAATTAGGAATTACTTTACCCGACTGTATGCCCATAAATGTGACAACCTTAGGCAAATGAATAAATATTTACAAAAATATAAATTGTCCAGGTTGACAGAAGAGGAAGTTAAATATCTAAATAACCACATCTCAGAAAAAGAAATTGAGCAAGCCATCAATGATCTCCCTAGGAAAAACCTCCAGAGCTAGATGGATTCACAAGTGAATTCTACCAAACATTTAAAGAACAATTGATTCCCATACTTTAAAGACTATTTGTGAAAATAGGTGAAGAAGTGCTATTAAATTCTTTTTATGGCACAAATATAGTACTAATACCTAAATCAGGAAGAGTCATAACAGAGAAAGAAAATTATAGAACAATTTCCATAATGAATATTGATGGAAAATTTTTAAATTAAATATTTGCAAAAAGATTATAGCAACTTATTAGGAGAATAATACACTATGACCTGGTAGGATTTATTCCAGGAATACAAGGCTGGTTCAATATTAGGAAAACTATCAGCACAATTGATCATATCAACGCCAAAGTAGCAGAAACCATATGATTATCTCAATAGATGCAGAAAAAAGTTTTACAAAATACAACACCCCATCCAATTAAAAACACTAGAAAGCTTAGGAATAAATGGAGTCTTCCTTAAAATTATGAGTAGCATCTACCTAACACCATTAGCAAGCATTATATATAATAGAGATAAGCTAGATGCATTTCCATTGAGATTGGGGGTGAAACAAGGATGTCCATTATCTCCCTTATTATTTAATTTGGTACTACAAATGTTAGCTTTAGCAATGAGAAGAAAAAGAAATTGAAGGAATTAGAATAGGCAAAGAAGAAGCTAAGTTATCACTCTTTGCAGATGATATGATGATTTACTTGGAGAACCCTAGATAATCAAGTAAAAATTATTTGAAATAATAAATAATTTTAGCAAAATTGCAAGAAATAAAATAAACCCACATAAATCCTTAGCATTCCTATATATTACTAACAAAGCCCTATAGGAAGAGATAGAAAGAGGAATTCCATTTAACGTTACTGTAGACACTCTAAAATATTTGGGATTCTACCTTCCAAGACAAACCTAGGACCTATATAAGAACAATTACAAAACACTTTTAAGACAAATAAAGTAAGATCTGAATAAATGGGAAAACATCAGTTGCTCATGGTTAGGCAGAGCTTATATAATAAAAATGGCAATATTACTTAAATTAATTTATTTATTTAGTGCCATACCAATCAAACTACCAAAAAATATTTTACATAGCTGGATAATATAATAACAAAATTCATCTGGAAGAACAAAAGGTACAGAATATCAAGAGAATTAATGAAAAGAAATGCCAGGGAAGGTGGCCTAGCCATACCAGATATTAAACTGTATTATAAAGCAACAGTCATCAAAACTACTTGGTACAGAATGGTGGATCAGGGCAATAGGTTAGGTACACAAGACATAGTAGTTAATGACTGTAGGAAACTACACTTTGATAAGCCCAAAAAGTCCAGCTTCTCAGTTAAAAATTCGCTATTTCACAAAAATTGCTGGGAAAATTGGAAAACAATATGGCAGAAACTGGGCATAGACCAATATCTTACACCATATATCAAAATAAAGTGAAAATTGGTTCATGATTCAGGAATAAAGGCTGATAGTATAAGCAATTTCGGAGAGCAAGGAATAGTTTACCTGTCAGGTTTATGGGAAAGGGAAGAATTCATGACCCAAAAAGAGATAGAGAGTATTAGAAAACATAAAATGGATAATTTTGATTA
>JAQQSZ010012209.1:0-12068 GCA_028646595.1 Phalanger gymnotis | reverse complement strand
CGTTACCAATGATTTCTTAATTGCCAAATCCAATGGCCTTTTTTCAATATTCACTCTTGAACTCTCTACAACCTCTAACACTGTTGACCACCCTTTTGTATTCGATACTCTCTTCTCTCTAGGTTTTCAGGACACCACTCTCTCCTGGCTCTCCTTTTAACTATCAGACTATTCCTTCTCAGTTTCCTCTGTTGGATCTTCATCCAGATCATACCCTCCCTCTAACTGGAGGAGTCCCTACAGGTTTCTGTCCTGGGCCCTCTTCTCTTCTCCCTCCATACTATCTCATTTGGTGATCTCATCAGCTACTATGAATTTCATTGCTCCCAGGGATTTAATTACCATCTTTTTGTGATGATTCTCAAATCTATCTACCTATCCTGCCCTAATCTCTCAGCTGACTTCCAAACTCACATCTCCAATGGCTTTTCAGATATCTTGCATTAGATGTTCAGTAGACATCTTAAACTCAATATAGCCAAAACTGAACTCATTATGCCCCCCAAACCTACCTTCTTCCTAACTTCCCTACTGCTATGCAAAGTAATACCATCCTCCCAATGCCTCAGGCTTGAAACCTTGCAATCATCTCACTCACTCCCTCATATTCTATTTCTAGCCAACACCTTCTAGATTCACCTTTGCAGTCTCTCAAACATACCCCTTCTCTCTTCTGATACTCGTCACCACACTAGCACAGATCACGATCACCTCATAACAGGAACACTGCAATAGCCTGCTACTGGGTCTGCGTGCCTCAAGTCTCTTCCTATTCCAATCCATGCTCTATTCAGTCACCAAAGTGACTTTCCTACAGCACAGATCTGACCATATCACCTCCCTACTCAATATAACTGTAGTGGCTCCCTATCACCTCCAGGATCAAATGCAAAATCCTCTGTTTGGCATTCAAAGCCCTTCATGACCTAGCCCCATATTATCTTTCCAGTATTCTTACACTTTACTTCCTGCCATATATTCTTGGATCCAGTGACGGTGACCTCCTGGCTGTTCTATCTTTCTCCTCTGAACATTTTCTTTTTTTTGGGGGGGGGGTTGTTTTGTGTTCTGGTTTTTTGGCAGAGCAACTGGGGTTAAGTGACTTGCCCAAGGTCACACAGCTAGTACATGCGTCAAGCGTCTGAGGCCGAATTTGAACTCAGGTCCTCCTGACTCTGGAGCCACCCACCTAGCTGCCCCTCTCCTCTGAGCATTTTCTCTGGCTGTCCTCCAACACCTGGAACACCTTCCTCATCTCCACCTACTGGCTTTCGAGGCTTCCTTCAAGTCCCAACTAAAATCCCAATCCCTCTTTTAATTATTTCCTTATTCATCCTGTATATAGCTTGTCTGTACATAATTGTTTGCTTGTTGCCTTCACCATTAGATAGGGGGTTCCTTGAGGACCGGGATTGTTTGTCCTTTGACTCTTTCTGTATTCCCAAAAGCTTTGCACATAGTGGCACTTTAACTATTATACCTGCCTCTCTTTTTTTTCAACCAGCAAAAGTGGTGAGGAGAATAAAGTCATAATCAGAATTTACAAGTTATTTATGATCGTCACAATAGAAACTAGAGTTTCCTAACAAAATGAATGGCTTTACTGTAAACAGAGCATAACACAAATCACACCACCAGGAGATAAGTTAATTTTTAAGAGGTATGAGTTAATTTTCAAGTTGTAGTTTGTTATAACAATAACTCAAATCTAGCTTTAAGTACTTTTTCAATGAATTTCTAGTTGATTACAGAAAATAGTAGATCTTTAAGTAATTTCAAATTCCCTGTTCTATAAGCATCAGTGATTCAGAATTCTATGATAGTTACATGACCACTGTGTGACAAATCAAGAAATTTCTAAACTTAATAACCTGAACTGACTTCTAAGTTAAATAAATGCTTCAAATGAGAATACGGTGTTTTGTTTAGTCCGCTTACTCTAAGATGACTTAGAAAACTTTGTCTTTGCTTTTCTCACTTGAGCTTCAAGTCTTAATTTAGCAGAAATCAAACTCTGAATGCATTCTCAAAGCATCTACCTGAAGTTCTTGAGGCTTTCCTCTAGGTCTAGGCTGTTTTACATTTCCTAAGTACCTGTGCAAAACTGGACTATCCATTTGTTACAGTTCTACTCTCAAACAGCTGACTAAGCAATGATTTCTCTTGCAGTAGCAACCAAAGACACAAAAAGTCTCAGCAATAGCTATCAAATCCCAGTTCTCCACATCTTCTATGCATATCCCTGTGTATCCTTCTTTCTTCCTCTTCTTCCTCCTTCTTCACCACCCCTGAGTTCTGCTACAGCTTTTAGACAATGAGACCTACTGCTGCTGTATCTCAATACTTTCATCTATGTTTCAAATGTTATGAGGTGGGGGAAAAATACAACAATAATGGATAATTTTGTTTATAAAAGGTTTAGGATAACAAGATTTTCAGCCAAAAGGGACAGAGAACTTAGAAGGTTATCTAATCCAAGAGTCTCATTTACAGATGAGGAAACTGAGGCTCATAAGTCAAGTCACTTTCCCAAGGGCACATAGCTAGCAAGTGGCAGAGCCAATAATTTAACTTGGGTCTATCTATTCCAATTCCAGTGCCCTTTGTATTACCTCATATTGAATCTTAGTATGAAGGATTACAAATCATTCCTTATTACTCTAGCTCTGGAAAAAGAATAACTACCTCCCTTCCTTTTCATCGTTTTCAGGAGGTGAGAGGTATACTAGTTTGAATTTAGTCAGGAAGAAGGCTTTCCTATTTTTACCTACATCAGTTATATCCATACATGCAATGTTTTTAAATCACATTTATAACCAACATTATCTACCAATTGATTTACTCTAAAATTCAATAAATATTCTAGTTCATAAAATAAAGGTCTTAAAGAACCACATAGGCAAAAACGTGTGAAGAATCATCATCTGAAAAGCACTGAACTACAATTATATAATCCTCTGATAATCTACTCATCTTCACTAGTGGGGTAGCATTGAAGTTACTTTTATTAAGATCTTAGCTCATGCTGTTCTACAATGTTTTAATTGATTACAGTGATGTGCTAATTTTCTGCACTTGTGTCCTAGGAGAATTCTTCAAAGCCACAATTTTTAAAACTGAATAAGCAATTCCAAAACATGCATTTGGTAGGCAAAACAAGTAGAATAAGCATTTTTTAAATGAAACTATCTTTTAGCTAAATTAACACTCACAAACAAATCTTTCTGGTAAGAGTCATCCAAAAGCAGTATTTTTTTTTTTTTGGTATAAGAAATTATACATAAGAAAACATCTGTCAATGGCCACAATCTCTAGCTCTATGAATTGCTTATTCGGCATTATAAAAAAAAATGATGCCCAGCATTTCCACAATGCCCATTATCCAAGAATCTCCTGTGCATTTAAATATTATTTCATTAATCATCTTAGCACCTTTTTGGCTTGAATTATTCCTGCTTTTCAGAATGAAGGACAGACTACTAAAGCCTCCTTCCAGACTGATCTGGCGACTCCTCCAACACAATAACCCTTACCTCACCCCAAACTCCCAACCTAGTCTTTCAACGTCTTTCTTTTTCTCAATTTAAGCAGCATCTAAAAATCTCACCTCCTTCATGAATGCTCCTCTGATTAACTAGAAGAGAAAGTAGTTGTGACTCATTCCCCATGTGCACAAGCAATTTTTATGACATCCACCATCTAACAAAATACACATAACTCCTTTACTAGTATGATATTTAACAGTAATTTCACTATGTGCCCAATTATCTATATTTCTATCTGTCAATGTCTTAGATTATGAAATCTTTGACAATAAAAAAAAATGGATTATAGGGCACATAAGATACAATGATACCAAGGTAAGTACTTAAATGATACTAAATTTGGCCAAGTATCAACAACAAAGGGCAAAAGTCTGGATTCTAAAATTCCTATTCTATGTTACTGTCTTCCTATTATTTAGGAAATATTTGTTATTTGGAAAACAAATTAGATGTGGTATTCAAACAATACCAAGTATATGAAGATATATGAGTAACAGCATACAGCTTTATACTATGGCTTATCAAAACTCTGTATCTTTCCCAGACCCAATTACACAGTTCTCTGCACCCAATCAAGCCCTCAAGGCTTGTTGAATTGTTTACTTGAATTTCAACTGAAAGCAGTGCAAGAAATGAAGCACAAGGATTTTAAGAAAACTTCCCAAAAGTTGTGAGACAATGGAATACATAGACAAGAAAAATTTAGGCATCTCTGTGAAGTTTTAAAAAATAAAACAAACATGCATTTCCCAATCTTTCTGTGTGATAAGAGTTCCACAAGGACATTTCAAGATGATATTTTTTGTCAAATATTAAACTTAAAATTATGGATAAAGCTGGCTGACAGGAAACAAGATCCAAGGTCTCACTAATTTAACTGACTATATTCTGATAACCACTGAACAACTTTATGAACCAAAAAAAAAAAATCTAGGTACTCAATAAAATTTTATGAAAAATATTTTTAAACAGACATCAAAAATAGTCACACGTAACAACCTTTCTGTGCAAAATGCCAAATGTATTTCTTTTGCTGCAAAATTTTCCCAAGTTGCAATGTTATTCCATTCCCCCCACACCAGCATTTATGAATTCCCTCAAAATAATTAAACACACAAAGGTACTTTAGGACCAAATTACTCTGGCAAAATGTTCAGATAAACATTTTTCAAGGATGCCTTCCTAGAAATAAGGCATGAATTTAAGTGACCTTTCAAGGTCCCTTCTAGAGACTATTCTTTAATAATGCAAGTTTAAATGTGGTATATTTCAACACAATTATGCTTCTGCTTTAAAAACCTAAGGATAACACCTTTTTCATCCTCATTTCTTTAAAAAAAAAAATACTACTTTCTGAGAGATGGTACCAAATATAGTGAAAACTAAAATTCACTTATTCTAATTGCTATGACAAAAGTCATAATCCAACAAATGATGACAAGTTATCAGCAGATAAAAGTGAGATTTGCACTTTTCAAAAGAAATGATTCATTTAACACAAAGTTTAACCTTTTGAGAATTACATCTCAGTTTAAAAAGGGCTTGTCTTAGAATCTGAAAAAATATTATACTGGTCTAAAATGGTCACAGTAGTGACCAGTCTGGGGAAAAAAAAAGGAACTTGGGTTCTTATGGTTATGATATCTGTCATAAAGTGCCACAGATGTGTTACTTAAAATTGTGGAAAATTTTGAAAAAATGCTGACTCTGAAGCATTGCAATATCCTGAATGAATTTCTGAATCAAAGATTAAATTAGAAGTTTTAGTTTTATTAGCAAATATATTTTAACTCCTTGAAAATATATGCAATTGCAATTAAAGAGTGCTGGATTTAGAACACGTAGTTCTAAGTTTGAATACTGATTGGGCCAGGTATTATACTTTGTGTGAACTTATGGACCGAAGTTTCCTGATCTGTAAAATGCGGCTGGCCTAGATGATTAAGTTCCCTTCCAACTGGAAATCTATGATCCTATTTTATACACACATACACTGTAACTCCCATTTAGTCAGAATACTACCCTCCCCCACAACATACCTATTTGCAAAAGCTATTTACTATATTTCTCTCATCCCCTCCTAACTTCCAAAAAGATCAGAGAGGTGTATTAAGATAGAATTACACTTCGAAGTGAAGAATTTCATCTACACCTCCCATTCATATCAAAATGCAGTCAGTGGTTCACATCTACACACCAAACAGCTGCTATCACCTTCCTGTAGGAGTAAAATAAAAGAAAATTTTAACTGATTAACTACATTCTACTTTTGAAAATGGAATTTCATTTTTTCTTTCTCGAAACCTAGATTCTGGATCAGTTTCATGGTTCCTGTTTTGACACCCTTTAAATCACCTTAGCAGCCTATGAATTTCAATTTGCTGGTGGAATAATTTGCATGCCAGACTGCCAAAGGGGTTCATGACCCAAAAAAAAAGTTGTATAAATGCTCATTTGTATCTGTAACTTAGGTTCCCTGATAAGAGTAAAGATAAAATTATTAAAATAAAATTTTACTTTGAAATTTCATTGTGCAAAATTTCAGCACCTAGTGCTTCTTTGCTTTTGCTTTTCCTTTCCTCTGTTATCTTTTGGAGTTTGGGAACAAATGCGAACAAATGTGAAATGCCCTGACAATTCATTCAAGGCATTGCAAATTTGTTACCCACACTGCATCGAAATCCTAGTATTCTGGAATTTTAAATATAAGAGGCATCAACAATAGTCAGAGGTGACAACTTTTCTGTGCAGAATGTCAAATGTATTTCTTTTGCTGCAAAGTTTTCCCAAGTTGCAATGTTATTCCTTCCCCCTCCCCCCCCACCAGCATTTATGAATTCCCTCAAAATGGTCTGTATTCTGGTAAACCTCTTTATAAGCTGGTACTGAGCAAACAAATGCCAAACCTGCTGTGAATGTACCCATTCCTACAAACATCATTCTTGGACTCCTAACAGATAAGAAGTTTTACATTTGCAAAGGGAAATGAAAGATCCTACCAAACACACCTACAATTAAGGAAGGAAGGAAGGAAACAAGCATTTGTGAAGTGTCTCCCATGTGCCAGGCACTGTGCTAAGAGATTTACAAATAATAACTCATTTGATATTACAAAGAATCTCAATTACGAAGAAAATTATGTTTGTTCATAGAACTGCCAATGAAGTTTAGTGACCTGTGGGAAATCACCTTACTCTGCCAGGAAGGTAGCCAAGTTGTTTTTTTTTTGTTTGTTTTCTTTTTAATGTATATGATTACAACTATAAAAATTTAAGGACACTGTATTTCGCATATTAGTATACACATAGTAGAGAAGCTGTTTGGAAAATTACAGGTGGAAACATCCCTACCTCATGGAAACGTAAGCCAGGCTGGGCAACAGTGTTAACAATTGCATTCTATGATTTCAGGTTTACAAAACCCTTTGGATACAGTTTCTCTCAACATTTGATCCTCACAATATCACTACCTCGACCATTAAAATAAGGACTAGATGCACTGCCCAGGGCTAGTATAACAAGTTTCATAAATAAACAAGTGTACCGAAATATGCATCATTCATTGAAATAAACCTGATGACATTGCCATTAGTTGAAAAACATCCGTTTCAGAAGTTAAGGTTTCCCTTTCCCTGCATCCAGCACCTCAACTTCAAGCCCGTTGTACACCTGTTATGTATGGCTAGAGGTTATTTCAACAACTTGTCTATCTCTCAAACAAAAAACACTTATCTTGACCCCCAAAGATCTTATTAATCAAAATGAAGGAACATAGCTTAGAGGATTCATGAATATCCATATTACCAACCGTACAGTGGGTGAGGAAAAAGGTACGAGTCGTTATTATTAAAGGCTGAATTCTTTTGAAAGTCACTTTACCAAAGTGTAGAGACAGCTATCGGATCCAAATACTGCTTAAAACTGGGCAGAGGCCAAGTGCCCCTATTCGTGGCCTCAGCATCTTAAAAGAACTAAGTCCATACGCTCCTATTGATCGAAAGGGAAAAGTTTTGAGTTTCAGCCAGTGCAACTCTTCAATAAGTTACAGAGCTGGGCTCTCTCCCCTAGGGGAGGAGAGAAGAAAAGTGCCAGAAAACACTTCCAGAGCCCCCAAATTGCGATTGCTCCCACTTGGTAATCTCGAAGCCTCCAGAGGCCTCAGTCAAAGAGAGGTGAGAGAGCCTGGATGATGGAAGGTAAAGCTGGGAGGCGCCGACCCACACACCCCACCCCCCCGCCCCCGCTCACAAAAACAGGTGGGGCAGAGGCAGGAAGAAGACTGGGGATCCCGAGCAACTAGCAGGAATGGAGGGGAAGGGGGCAAGTATCCGTCGAGGCACCCCCACTAGCCCCCGCGGGCGCCCTCCAAGAAACAGAGCCCAGGCCCGGAGCCGCCGCCTCTCTTCACCCCTCCCCACCCCCAAACACACCAGACGCTCACACTCGATTTCACTCTTTCGGACGCGCTCCACACTCACCGGCATCATTTTGGATCCGAACCGCATCGAAGCGAGGAGCCGGGCTGGAGACCCCGCCCGGTGAGCTTGGGGACACGACCCCAGGGACCAGTACGCGGCCCGCGCCGGGCCGGTGGGGAGGGGGAGGCCGGACCTGTTGCGAACGGAGGCGGAGGGTTCAGGCCCAGAGCGGCTGCCAGACGGTGCCCACCGCCCGAGAGGGGAAGCCTCCGAGCCCCCGGGCCCACCCCCTCCCGAGTGGCAGCGCCCCCACGCCGCGGCTTTGTCTCCTCCGCTTCCCCGGCGGCTCCGGCTCCCACCTCCGCTCCCAAACCCACTAATCCCGGGGCCCGCCCCGACTCCGGCCCCGCCCTACGTGAGGGGAGAGGGCGTGGCGGAAGAAGCAGCCTGAGCAGGGGAGGGAGACGAACGGGGTTTCAAGACAAAAGCACGCGGGCGAAGGCGCGCGCTGGAGCCCTGGTGCGCGCGCTCGTGCCTCCGAGCGCAAGGTGAAGGGAGGGGCAGAGGAAGGAAGGCGTGTGTATGGAGCGAGGCGCAGGGCGCGCGCCCCAGGGCCCGGGAAGTGGCGGGGGCGCGCGCCGGCTCGCGTTTCCTTGGCGGAGCTCCCCCGCTGCGCGATTCCACGCCCTCCCTAAACGCTGGGGGAGGGGGCGTGAGTGCTTCAGGAGCAGTCTAGTCTTCAAGCGCGACTACCGCCATTTATTTCTTACCTAGAGAGACAAAATTAAAAGTGTTTTCTTTCCTGGTGATTCCTTACGGAATCTACACCTTCTCGAAGTGCCTAGGAGGCGGAACACCCCCAAATGGGGGCTCCCCTAGTCCTGCGATAACACGGGAGGACTCCCACCCCATGGGCAAGCTCCAGGTGGGGGAGGGAGGGGCAGACAATGAGGGCCAGGGTCTCCTCAGAGACGCCTTCCGGAGCGGGAGAACCAGGAGAAGGCCACTGTTCCTCTTAACATTCCTAAGCCGGGAGTGGGTTTCAAGTGTCCCTGGTTACTCCTCTGGGGACTCTTGGCCCCATTTTCTCAAAGGCATGTGTGTCCCATTTCCATGAATGATCCGTCTGGGAGCGGTGCCCCAACTTGGCTCCTTTCCCACCTAGGGAGTGCCACGGTGTTCCAGATAGGGACATTACACCCCGGTGGGAGGAACAGGCTAAGTCAATTACACAACTTAACTGACCTGAAGTACTGGGAGTACCTGCCTCGCTCTTGCAAAAAGGGAGACTTTTATTTCTGTCTGGAACTGATTTGGAAAGCTGTCTCTCTGGAAAGGACCTACCTGGTTGTTCTCGGGGTTTGATTTTTCACTGCCCCAGGTGCTGGCAAATGCCTAACGCCCATAACGCACTTTTGAGTTCAATCTCCGTTATTAATATTTTCTCCATCACTTTCTCAAATCTAGGCAATCAAAAAACAATCAATTAAGCCCTGGCTTGTATCGTTTGCCAGTTTCTGAGGTGTAAATTTTCACACCGAGCTGGAATGAACTCTTAAGCCGGTTTCAGCTGGTTCTAGCACACCCCAGAGAAACCTTATTCTTAGTGTAGAACAATTAATTCAGGCTTTCACTCAGGGACCTAAATTTCATACTAAAGAAGAAATTAAGGAAAAGTCTGGGTCTGCTCTGCAAAAATGAGATATCGCCTTGTTATGCTGCATAAGAACTTTTAATAGAGTCTACCTATCATTTCGGATTGGCTGGAAAAGAGTCCAACCTCAACCATCTGCTTGTTATGTGACCCTGGGCAAGTCACTTACCCTCTCACCTCATCTGGGTAAAAAAAAAAAAAATTCAAAGAAGAAGTAATACTTTCTCTCACTGCATTACAGGATTGTGAGACAAGAGCTTTGTAAACTTTGAAGAGCTGTATAAATACATTGTTACTACTACAGGGTGTTCCTAAAGTCTGGACACGTAGGCAAAAATATACATTTTCAGGAAATGAAATGATTGAAATTTTCAACATTTTATTTAATCGGAATATTAATAAATAAAATCTTCAACTTCAAATAACATCATATGATTTAATATTCACACTCCAAGAATGAATGTGATAGAATTGACGGCAATGTGGAGTTATTGAGTTACTGCTTCGAGTTCACGTGAATCTTGGAAAGTGCATCAACCTTTGCATCACAAATGATGGAAATCATATTGAATATGTTATTTGTTAATATTCCAATTAAATAAAATGTTGAAAATTTCAGTCATTTCATTTCTTGAAAATATGCATTTTTGCCTATTTGTCCAGACTTTAGGAACACCCTGTAGTATTGTGCTGTGAAAGAGGGTCAGCATAGCATAGTGCATAAAGAGCCAGCCTCTGAGTCAGGAAGACTTTTAATCTCATGGATGTGGTTATTTCCTCCAATTATAAGCTGTTTGTGTATGCCCCTTTCTACTCTCAACTCTTTTCCATTACTTCCCATAAATTTGACATGGTAATCCATCCAAGGTGCTGAGGACTTTCATCATGTACTATTAACATTTTGAGCATAGTAGTGGAGCAGCAGGACATAGAGAACTGGCCTTAGAGCCAGGAAGAACTGGATTCAAGTGTGGCGTCTGACATACACCAGCTGTGTGACAAGCCAACTGTCCAGGCAATCATCTAAGAGTACAAATTACACAGAAGTAAGTTGATCCTCACTGGCATGTGGAATATCTCATCCAGGAGTTCCTTATCAAAAGTCTAGTCCTTGCCTCTATGCTGCTTAAATACTGCCAATCCATGTTTAATTAAAAGCATTCCAAAATGCACAAGTCTGACCATGAGATTTCCCCAATGCCTAAAGCATAAAATACAAACTCCTCAATATAGCTTTTGAAATCCTCCAGAATCCAAGGCCAATTTACTTCCTTTCATATTATGACTTCTTTCACATTATCCCCAGAATTAACAGACACACTATATTGCACTCACGTTGCATTATCTGTACTTCGATCTTAGTCCATGAACTCCTGCTTTCTATACATTTGCAAAAGGGGCCTCTATGCCTGGAATTCTTCCTTCCTCCTTCAGTTCATGTTGGAATTCAACTTTCCCTGTGCCCCTAAGAGAGTATTCTTTCTACTTGTCCTCAAATTTTCCTAGGGCATTTTTGTTTAGCTCTCTCTTCACACACCCTTTTAGGGTATGAGAGAGACAGAGAAAGAGACAGAGAAAGACACAGAGAGAGAGAGAGATTATATCAAGATGGATGTGTGTGTCCTCTCTACCTTTATAAGTTCAATCTCCAGATCTCTCCAAATGACTCCTAAATCTAGATGTCCAGATTTAGTATCTCTCTCTTAAACACTGGTACCCCATTATCAACTGCCCTTTGGACACTTTTCTCCTATATGTCCAATACTGTTGCTCAGTTGTTTCCCTCGTGTCCAACTCTCTGTGACCCCATTTGGGGCTTTCTTGGCAAAGATACTGGAGTGCCATTACCTTCTCCAGCTCATTTTATAGATGAGGAACTGAGGTAAACAGGGTTAAGTGATTTGCCCAGGATCACCCAGCTAGTAAGTATCTGAGGTCATATTTGAACTCAGGATGATATGTCTTCCTGACTTCAGGCCCAGCATTTTACCCGCTGCTCCACCTTGCTGCCATATGTCTAATAGGTATCCCAAAATGAGCATCTCCCAAATAGAACTCATTATCTTCTGTTCTCACCCTTGAACCTGCCTTTCTTATTTCAGTTTCTAAATGATTAGCCCTAATTTGTCTCAAACATTGGAGTCTCAAGTTTAAGAAGTACTGAAGGGGTCAAGAATGGGAAAAGTTTAAGAAGCCCTGTAAAACTACTCACCTCTATTATCAATACTCACCCAGATTTAGAGCTTTGGAATTATCCATGACTCTTCCCTCTTCTTCAACCCTCATATCTATTATATACTAATACATAATATATACTATATAATGTATATACCAAGCAAATACATTATACATGTGCAGATGTATACATATACACACATATACATATGTGTATATATACACATGTGTGTATGTATGTAGGTAAATCGACTTTTCTCAGTTCTCATCCTTCTTG
>JAQQSZ010012208.1:0-12068 GCA_028646595.1 Phalanger gymnotis | reverse complement strand
GGGGAACAGGACAACCAGAATATATGCCATCTTGGGGTGGGGGGGAGGGTAGAAATGGGGAGAAAATTCGTAATTCAAACTCCTGTGAAAATCAATGCTGAAAACTAAATGTATTAAATAATAAAAAAAAATAAAATTAAAAAAAAGAGACGTGAAAAGGTAAACAGGCAGAAAATACCCCCACAAACCTTATTAATGAATAAAGGCAAATTATTTACATCTTTATATAGGATTATATTATCATATGTATGTTATATACATATATATATATATGTATATACATATATATGTCAATCGAGAATAGTACACCTACTATGACAATTGAAAGGGATACAAACAGACTGTGAAGGTCTGTATAAAATTACTGATATAAGGATAAAAAAACATAGTTAAGAGATGTAAAGGGAGGGTTATGGGAGAAGAGGTAAGGAGGTAATAGAAAAGGTAAATTACAACAAATGGAGAGGCACAAAAACACATTATATAGTAGAGGGAAAGAAGGGAAGGAGAAGAGCAGTATTTGAGCTTTACTGTCATCGGATCTGGTTCAAGAATAGAATAACATACCCTGATAAGTATAGAAATCTAACTTACCCTACAGGCAGTAGGAGGGGAAAGGGAGAAAAAAAGGGAGGGTTTAGTAAGAAGGGAGGGAAGAAATAGCAAGTGGCAAATAAAGATTAGGGAGGGGAATCGAGGGAAAGTAAAGGAAGGAAGGCAGCAGTCAAAACAAAACTTTGTTGACGAGTGGAAGGGGAAAGGGAGAAATAAAAGCATAAATAGGAGAGAAATAGGATGGAGAAAAAGACACAGATAGAAATCATAACTGTGCATGTGAATGGGATGAATGCTCCCATAAAATGGAAGCAGATAGCAGAACGGATTAAAAACCATAATCCTACAACATGCTGTTTACAAGAAACACATTTGAAACAGGAGGATACACACAGAGTAAATGTAAAAGGCTGGATCAAAATATATTGCACTTCAGCTAAAGTAAAAAAAAGCAGGTGTAGCAATCCTAATCTCAGACAAAGCAAAAGTAAAGATAGATTTAATTAAAAGAGATAAGGAAGGACACTACGTTCTGCTAAAAGGCACCATAAACAATGAAACAATATCATTGTTTAACATACATGCACCAAGTGGTATGTCATGCAGATTCTTAGAGGAGTGGTTAAGGGAGTTACAGGAAGAAATAGAGAGCAAAACCAAAATAATGGGAGACCTCAACCTCCCCCTCTCTGAAGTTGATAAATCTAACCTCAAAATAAATGAGAAAGAAGTTAAGGAGGTGAACAGAATTTCAGAAAAGCCAGATATGATAGACCTCTGGAAGAAATTGAATGGGGATAAAAAGCCATAAACTTTCTTCTCAGTGGTACATGGCACATACTCAAAAATTGATCATGTACTAGGGCATAAAAACCTCACAATCCAGTGCAGAAAGGCAGAAGTAGTCAAAGCACACTTTTCAGATCATAATGCAATAAAAATTATTTGTAATGAAGAATCATGGAAAAATAAGCTAAAAATTAATTGGAAACTAAATGATCTAATTCTAAAGAATGAGTGGGCCAAAGAACAAATCAGAGAAACAATTAATAATGTCATTCAAGAGAACAACAATAATGAGACAACATACCACAACTTATGGGATGCAGCAAAAGCACTTCTTAGGGGAAGTTTTATATCTCTAAATGCTTACACGAATAAAATAGAGAAAAAGGAGATCAATGAATTGAGCATGCAACTGAAAAAGCTAGAAAAAGAAACAATTAAATACCAAATTAAAAATACTGATAATCAAAGGAGAGATTAATAAAATTGAAACCAAGAAAACTGTTGAATTAATAAATAAAACAAAGAGCTGGTTTTAGGAAAAAAAACAATAAAATTGATAAACTTTTGGTCAATTTGATAAAAAAAGAAAGAAGAAAATCAAATCTCCAGTATCAAAAATGAAAAGGGTGAATTCACCTCTAATGAAGAGGAAATCAAAACAATAATTAGGAATGATTTTTCCTAATTGTATGCCCATAAATTTGACAACATTAGGGATATGGATGAATATCTATAAAAATATAAATTGCCTAAGCTTACAGAAGAGTAAGTAAAATTTCTAAATAACCCCATCTCAGAAAAAGAAATTGAGTAAGCCATCAATGAACTCCCTAAGAAAAAATCTCTGGGGCTAGATGGTTTTACATGTGAATTCTATCAAACATTTAAAGAATAATTAATTCCTATACTTCGTAGACTATTTGGGAAAATAGGTGAAGAAGTAGTCCTGCCAAATTCTTTTTATGGCACAAATAAGGTCCTAATACCCAAACCAGGTAGAGTCAAAACAAGGAAAGGAAATTTTTAGACCAATTTCCCTAATGAATATTGATGCAAAAATTTCAAATAACATATTAGGAAAAAGATTGGAGCAACATATCACTAGAATAATACACTATGACCAGGTAGGATTTATGCCAGGAATGCAACGCTGGTTCAATATGAGGAAAACTATTAACATAATTAACCATATCAACAACAAAACTAGCAGAAACATATGACCATCTCAATAGATGCAGAAAAAGCCTTTGACAAAATACAACACCCATTCCTATTAAAAACACTAGAAAACATAGGAATAAATAGAGCCTTCCTTAAAATTATGAATAGCATCTACCTAAAACCATCGACAAGCATTATTTGTAATGGGGATAAGCTAGATGCATTCCCAATAAGATCAGGGGTGAAACAAGGATGTCCATTATCACCCCTACTGTTCGATTTGGCACTAGAAACGTTAGCTGTAGCAATAAGAGAAAAAAAAAGAAACTGAAGGAATTAGAATAGGAAAAGAAGAAGCTAAATTATCACTTTTTGCAGATGATATGATGATTTACTTAGAGAATCCTAGAGAATCAAGTAAAAAACTACTCAAAATAATAAACAACTTTAGCAAAGTTGCAGGATATAAAATAAACCCACGTAAATCCTCAGCATTCCCGTACATTACTAACAAAGCCCAACAGCAGGAGATAGAAAGAGAAATTCCATTCGAAGTTACTGCAGACACTATAAAATATTTGGGAGTCTACCTGCCAAGACAAACCCAAGGACTATGTGAACATATTATGAAACACTTTTCACGTGAATAAAGTCAGATCTAAATATATGGAAAAATATCAGTTGCTCACGGTTAGGCCAAGCTAATATAATAAAAATGACAGTTTTATCTAAATTATTCTATCTACTCAGTGCCATATCAATTGAACTACCAAAAATTATTTTACAGAGCTGGATAAAATAATAACAAAATTCATCTGGAAGAACAAGAAGTATAGAATATCTAGGGTATTAATGAAAAGAAATGCTAGGGAAGGTGGCCTAGCCATACCAGATATTAAACTTTTTAAAGCAGTCATCAAAACTACCTGGTACTGGCTAAGAAACAGAGTCATGGATCAGTGGAATAGGATAGGTACACAAGATGGGGAAGTAAATGACTATAGCAATGTACTCTTTGATAAACCCAAAGAATCCAGCTTCTGGGCTAAGAATTCACTATTTCAAAAAACCGCTGGGAAAATTGGAAAATGGTAGGACAGAAAATGGACATAGACCAATATCTTACACCAGATATCAAAATAAAGTCAAAAGTGGTTCATGATTTAGGAATAAAGGCTGATACTATAAGCAATTTGGGAGAGCAAGGAATAGTTAACCTATAAGATTTATGGAAAAGAAAAGAATTCATGACACTACAAGAGATGGAGAACATTACAAAATACAAAAAGAATAACTATGATTATGTTAAATTGAAATGCTTTTGTCTAAAAAAAGCCAATGCAACAAAGATTTAGGAGGGAAATGGAAAATTGGGAGAAAATCTTTACAACCAGTGTCTCTGATAAAGGCCTCGTTTCTAAAATATACAGGGAACTGAGCCAAATATGTAGGAATACAAGTCATTCCCCAATTGAGAAATGGTCAAAGGATATCAACAGGTGGTTTTCAGAGGAAGAAATTTAAGATATCTATAGGCATGTGAAAAATGCTCGAAATTACTACTGATTAGTGAAATGGAAATCCAAACAACTCTTAGGTACCACATCTCTCTTGTCAGATTGGCTAAAATGACAAAACAGGAAAATGATAAATGCTGGAGAGGATGTGCAAAAACTGGAACATTGTTACATTGGTGCTGGAGTTGTGAACTGATCCAGCCATTCTGGAGAGCAATTTGGAACTATGTCCAAAGGGCTATAAAAATGTTCATACCCTTTGACCCAGCAATACCACTCCTAAGGTTGTATCCCAAAGAGATCACACAAGTGGGAAAAGGTCTCTTATGTACAAAAATGTTTATAGTGGACCTTTTTGTAGTAGCTATGAATCAGAAATCAAGGGGATGCCCATCAATTGGGGAATGGCTGAACAAGTTGTGGTATATGAAGATAATGTAATACTATTATGCTATAAGAAATGGGGATGATACAGACTTCATAACAACCTGGAAAAACCTACATGATATAATGCTGAGTGAGCGGAGCGGAACCAGGAGAACATTATACACAACCACAGATATAGGGATTCTGTGAGGACTCACCCTGACAGACTTTGCTCTTCTCAGCAACACAATATGTAGAGACAGCTCCAAAGGAGTCACGATGGAGAATTCTATCTACATCCAGAGAAAGAACTATGAAGTATGAATTCAGACTGAGACACACTTTATGCTTGCCTTTTTTCCCCTTTCTTTTTCTCTCTTTTGTTTTTGTTTTTGGGGTTTTTTGGTTCTGTTTCTTCTTTCTCATGAATCATTCCATTGGTCATAATTCTTCTTCACAACTTGAGTAGTGTGTAAATAAGTTCAATGTGAAGTTACACATAGAAGATGGATAGTATTCCATGCCATCTTGGGGAGGGGGAAGGGGAGGAAAGGAAGAAAATCTGGAACTCCAAATTATGTAGAACTGAGTGTTGTAAACTAAAATTTAAAAAAATGAATGGGAAAAAAATGGTGTGAAGTTTGTAGGTTGGCCCATCCTTCACTTATCTTTTATCTAGATATTAGACTTACCACTGCTTAGATGCTTGCCAGAGAATACACTCTTTTTATTTTGAGACAAAGTGGTAATGCCCAATCTCTGTCCAAATGATCAAGGGAATGTCCTATAAAAAATTTACCTACATACACACATATATCGGCACATGCACGTACATATATGTAATATACACATAGATAAATATATACATACACAGACACAGACACACCCACACAGATATATATGTGTATATCTATACACATATACATAATATTCTAATGGCTGAGGATTTCGGTGGGGTATGTGTGTATGTGTATACACACACATGCACATACACACACACACACACACACACACACACACACCAATGAAATTCTCAGCCAATAGAGCAATCACAGACAGTCCCTGGAGTGCTTGACTGTTTCCCACTCTCAGTTGATGCTCAAAGATCTACTCCTCTTTTCTGCGGAGATCACCAAATCCCCCATGTGAGACTTCCCCTAGTTCTGCCCTCCCTCCATCCCCAGTTATGTTTCGCTGTTGCCACACCACTTGTTCACTCATTTCAGTTGCATGCAACTCTTTGTGACCCCATTTGGGGTTTCTTCCTTGGCCAAGATACTGGAGGGCTTTGCCATTTCCTTCTCTGGCTCACTTTACAGAAGTAAGTGACTTGCCCAGGGTCATGCATCTAGTAAGTATCTGTTTCTGGATTTGAACTCAGATCCTCTCCATTCCAGGTTTGGCACTCTATACACTAAAGCTATTTTGCTCCGGACCATTTTGAAGATTCTTCTAATGACTCTTAGAGTTTTCCCTTTTTGACAGAATTGAACCAAACCTAATAGATGAGTAATGAGCCAGTCTGGGCCACACGTGATTTCCTTTAGATCATGAATCGCTGATGAAAACAGAGACTAGGTGTCTTAGAGGCAATCCAAGTGTTGCAACAATTCAGGTAGCAGCTGCTGTGGGAGTTAAAGACCAACATGAGCCCAACAATAAGAATACTACCAGCACAGGTTCTTTTGATCTGCTTTACTAAGGAAAGCAATATTAAGGGGTTAACAATTTTACTTTAATCCAACATATACAAATAAACTCACTTAGTTCAGGAGGAAAGGTCAGCAACCTGAACTTCAGAGCAGATACAAACAAGTTGCAAACATACACAATATAAACAGACCAGATCACAAAATCTGGGTTGATGAGCCAGGAGCTCTTAACAACAGCTGGCCCAGAGTCACACGCCACTCCTCCTGTGGCTCAGAGCCTCAAGCAAACAATTCTGTTCTCTCTTTTTATACAACCTTTAGACGTTATCAAACATCATCTGAGCAACCAGAACTTAGGTGCATACTATTGGCTCTGGTCTTAGCAATTCCCCTTAAGGCCTTAGGGGCTTCATGCCAACATTGGCTTAGCATCTATTATTTAGGGATTTGGGCCTGGGGTTTAGCACCTAGTTGGACTCAATCAAAGACACTTAATTAATTTAGCGTTCTAAAACAGTAAAAAGGTCCCACCTTAATTAATATTACACCAGATCACTGAATCTCATGCCACAGTGATAGGGAATTGTTCATTTCTAACCCCTTCTTAGCTTAAAAACCATTGCTAAAACCTGAGACTACCCATCCAGGGCCCAGTGGTAGGAAATTCCTACCATATTGTGGTCAAGGCAAGGCTTGTACCCAATGGGGACAAAGTGAGCTATAAGGGTAGTAAATTGTTTTAGGGCAAGGAGGCTCTGGTTGTTGATCCAGGGTGAGCCTCTAATAAGTGGGGCAAAGTTTTGAACTTCAGTGAAAGTCAAGTTAATGAAGTCAGGCCATCCTGAGCCCCACCACAAAATGAATATTTGTGGAAATAAGTAGCTTGGGATGGTGAAAAATCCTACAAAATGTCTCAAATGAATCCAGATAGATCTCTTTTCCCATCTTACAAAATAGAAAGAACAACTTTTGTTCATTGCTATCAGGAAAGGGAAAACAAAGTCCTGTCTTACATTTTCCCTTACCAAGTGTATTAAATCACAAACCTATTGAGAATCATTACTCATAAGAACATCTGGTCATAGATCAATAGACCAATTTGGTGTTGAACCCTACAAAATAAAGATATATTTGCTTCTGAGAGTAGAGTGTAGGCTGATTTTTAATAGGAATTATTGTACTGCTGTGGAATTCTTAGCCCAGTGATGACCATAAAAACCTATCATAAGTTAAATCTTATATAGCACAAAGAAATTCATAGCTTAGTGCAAATGTAAACATATTTTAAAATCCTCTTATGTAATGAAAATCCAATTATTGACAATGCTAAAAATATTTCATACAATTATTTCTGAAAGGCAAACATGTCTCTTCTCCTGGGCCTGGAGAAGTCTATGCTGAATCAAGGTAATGTATACTTCCTCACTGCTAGAAGAGAGGAAAAAGAAGAGAGAGAGAAAGAAAGAAAGAAAAGCTCAAACATCTGCTCTTTTGATTTAATAATACATCATAATCATAACAATCAGTGCTATTGTTGATAATGACCATGATCGTGTTGATCATAATGATGATGATAAAGGGAAAACATCAGAAGGAAAAGAGGGTATAGTCAAGAGAGAGTCCTTAAAACACCTTTATTTTGAAATCTTACCATCTATTGCTTGTCAAATCAGGTTAAATGTTCCTAGTGATATTCTTCCTTCTAATTTTTGTCAGGTCTCCAAATCAATAGAGGTGTTATTCCTCTTCTCAAGGAGTTAGTTTTGGAAAGGCATCCTGTGATGAATAAATAGAAAACTGCTTTTTCATTCCATGCAATATAAGTTATCTCTGACAATTTTGAAATGTGGAGTCAGGGGGTCCTGCCCTATTAATAAACAAAGCTGTCTACTCAAACCATGACTCATTAGAGACCATCTTATTTTTTTAATTTATTGTCTTGAGTGTAGCCATATGATAAAGCACTATATGGTGCTCCTCCATCCCACCCAACAATCCAAACAGCTGGCATGTTTGCTGATAACTAAGGTATTTGCCAAGGATGGCTGAGCAGGCAGTTTCATAACATCATTTGTTAGATATGCTTGTCAAAGAATCCGAGTGTTCACAGTGACAAAAGCAGACAGGTTCTTGTAATGTTTGCTAAGGGGTGATTAATACTTTCTTCAGAGATATAAAACCTTTCTATAACAATCCCATAGACAAAGGATACTAAAGAATGTGATTAGCATCTTTAGATCTGTCTCCTGAGCTTTCAAGCAGAATTTAGATATTATCCAGGATATTTCTTTAAGATTTATGAGCTTGGTCTAGATAATATATGTTTCATTCCAACCTGAAGAAACTTTCATTCTGGATTATAATCAGCTAATACTGAGAATGATGAGACATTAGCTGAGATTTGAAGCAAGCTTGAAAAGCTAGGAGCAGTGATGAGAAGGGAAAGAATTCCAGGAGTGGGGGTAACTAATGAAAACAATCAGGAGATGTAGTGCCCTGTTCAAGGAATACTAAGGAGACCATAAAAGTGTTGTGTTACCCAGGATGAAGACAATAAATAAGAGTCTTTTATGTAATTCACTATGATTCATACTAGATTTCTTATGTGCCTTTTGTATTTACTTAGACCATTGTTTTCTCTGTCCTATTAAAGTGGAACATCCTTGATAGATTAAATCAATAGTATCTGCTGTAGTGACTATCATGATGCATTGTACATAGTAGATGTTTAATAAATGTTGAATGAAATGCTCATTGAGAGATTACATGGTATAGTATATGGATTGTTAATTTAGAATCAGGAAGAGTCAGTTTCATACCCCGTCTCCAGCAATCACTGACCCATTTGACTATAGGCAAGTCACTCAATAACAATAGCTAAAAGTTATTTAGTGTTTTTTAGATTCATAAAGCATACACCCAAACCTACATATATGTGTGTCTCTCTAGCTAGCTAACTATCCGCCTAAAGGTAAAAACTGATATTTACTACATGCCCTTTGAATTTCAATTTCCTCATCTGCATATAAATTTCTATTATTATTATTATTAATAGTATTACTGCTATGAATGGATGTCTGCAACTTTGTGTGTTTTGGCTATTGATATCATAGTATAGCATTCGAGGTGATTTTTTGTTACTTTTATTAACTTGGTACTTTCTTATTATTCAAAGTCCACACCTCCCTTCTTGCAAGTTACTAACACTATAGTAGATGCATGTGCCCATCCATATTTTCTAGCTTGAAAGTTTAGTTCACTGATAGAGACTGTGGGGAATCTAAGCCCTCCATTGCACACAATGCAAGGAGAACAGGAGTCTCATTAGAAAGCTCTTTTCCCTGCCTCTAGGCAAGTTGCTAATTTAGCTCAAGCAAAAATGCAGTAACAAAGACTTTTCAAATGGATTCCTTCTCAAGAATTCTATTTGAACAAGTTAGTACATCCTCACTCTGACATCCCATTTTAATGGTTTTCTGAGCAAAAATGCTCTCGGTGTGGATGAGTGAGCTGGAACCTTAGCTCACAATTAAATGAGTTTGTCCAGAATCTGGCTGTATTTCAAAAACTGTATTAAATATTGAAATATAAGCAATAACATCATCACACTAAAAAAAAAGGAGTGTTCGAGGTAGTCTTAATTAGTCACTGATTTGTTCATCCACTAAATGAATTTGTGAATTTGTTTCCTGTGTATGTAATTGAGTTGGTTGGTTTTACTCAGCTGTGCCCCTCATCAGGAAAATCACTGTGATTGAGGTCATGGTTTAAGTCCCTTCAGACATCGTGAGGTGAAGTTGAATGGTATTTTGACCATTTGGATGCCTCAAAACTTTGGGTAATTAGCTGTATACAACTAGAGCCCGAGGCATGTGGTCCACTAAGCTATTTTTTAAAGTAAGAGACTGTCAAAAAGAAAACACCATGGGGGATAGCCTGTCCAATGCCCTCTAACATTTTATAGGCTATTATAACTGAATTCTGAATCCATCTTCTCTAGGAAAACTTTTTCTAATAATAACTCACATTTATGTAACAGTTTACAAAGCACCTTCCCCACAATACCTCCATGAAGTAAACAAATTTTCTGGTGGGGAAACTGAAGCTCAATGAACATGAAGTGAATTGCCCCAGGTCAATTTATAGCTGATAAATAGAGGTGGGGCTCAACCTGAAGTCAACTGAGTCCAAGTCAAGCTTCTTTTTGCAGTGTTCTTCTTCATCTACCATATAATGTAGTCAGACTGGACTACCTGCTCTTCTCTGAACCAATGCATTTCTCCATATTTATGACCATTTATATTACCCCCATTCCTGCAATAACTCTAGTGAAACAGTCCAACAATTATCCACCCTTTGAGGTCACTGAGATACATTTTCCACAAATCTTTCCTTACTATACCAAGCAAAATGTGCTCTCTTTTACCTTTTAAATTCTTACTCTTCTGTGTTTTACTGTCTCCTTTTGTACTTCTTTTTGTTTTCTTGTACTAAAGTTATAGGTGTGTGTATATACATACATACATACATATATATGTATGTATATATATATATACATGCGCACATACAGACACATGTGTATATATACATATAGATGTATGTATATATACTATATAAGCCAGAGCCTTTATACATAGGAGGTACATGATAAATGTTTGTTAAATGAATAAAAATGATGATAGGATAAATGAATAGATGAATGAATAAGAAAGGATAGCTGTATCATTGAACCAAAGATCTACTGTGGCTCTGACTTATGGTCAGCCTTTAACAATCTCCATGTTATAAGTTGCCACAGAAATCTTGTGATACTAGTAATAATGGTCCTGATATCTCTTAATTTTCATCCCTTCTGAATTCCAAACTGTCCAGTAAGCCTCTATGGGTAAATATATCATTTTGACAATCAGAAATGTGAAGTGAGATAAGAAAGCATTATTATAATGCTTTAAGAAATGAAGACAAATTATATTCAATAGCATTGAAATTATAGGAAAAAAAACTCAAGTAAGTAAGGCAAAAGTAACTACCAAGATTATAGATTAATATGTTATTTCAATTTGAATAGTTCCATCTGTCAGCAGTATACTGTTATGCTAGACATTACGTATTAAATCAGGAATAAATGTCCCATGGTCTGTGTTTGTTTATCATAGCTAGGTATCTGACATATGAAAGAAACCAGGAAGGCATGTTTAAAAACAAACAGGTAGAAACCAGAGGAGAAGTTCTATAATGACAAGCAGGGTGGGACTTTTTGTTGTTTTTTCTTTTGGAGTGCTTCTCAGCACTAAGGTAATCAAGTGCCTTTGATTGAGCCTTGCCTTTGTTTCAATCAAAAGTCTTTGATCAAATAAAGAGTCTTTGATGACATGGTTGAGTCACAAAAAAGCCTAAGTCATATGAGCTTTGTTTTTGATTTTTTTTGCAGGGGGGAAGGCAGGGCAATTGGGGTTAAGTGACTTGCCCAAGGTCACACAGCTAGTAAATGTTTCAGGGGTCTGAGGTCAGATTTGAACTCACGTCCTCCTGACTCCAGGGCCGGTGCTCTCCTCACTGTGCCACCTAGCTGCCCCCTAAGTCATATGAGTTTGAGTCACATGGCTGTGACACTCTCTGACCCCAAAGAAGTGTATACGTACTCTGAGGTTAGCATTTTCCTTTGGTGGTTCACTCATTGGAAGAATGTTCCCGTGACTTGGCCAGACGAGACTCTGGGTAGCTGTTAAGGAATCCACCTGGCTTTGAAAACCCAGATGTTGGTGCTTCTCTCTCTGGCAACTATGTGGGTGTATTGCTGTGGACAGACAGTAAGAAGCCCTGTCTGGAGGGGCGGAGCCAAGATGGCCGCATGAAAACAGCGTCTTGCCGGAGCTCTCTCACAAGTTCTGTTGGATTCCTATAAAAAAGTGAATCTGAGCAGATTTGAGAGAGTTAGAAATTGCGAGCACTCTGACTGGGGCAAATTTCCCAGCCGGGAGAATCTAAAAGGCTGAAGGAACGATTCTGTAGGCTAGGAAAGCGCTCA
>JAQQSZ010012207.1:0-12068 GCA_028646595.1 Phalanger gymnotis | reverse complement strand
TCCCTCCTCCCTCCCTCCCTTCCTTCCTTCCTTCCCTCCTTCCCTCCCTCCCTTCCTTCCTTCCTTCCTCCCTTCCTTCCTTCCTTCCGGGGTCACATAGTTGGATACGATTCAAAATTGACTAAACAAGAACAGCAACAATTAATATGCAGTTTTTCCTTGCTTCAACCCTAAACCAGTCTTACCGTTCTTCTACCTGACAGTCCCCCAAGTATAGTTATCATGCTTCCCTTAAATCTTCTCATTCCGGATCAGCCCCTCCTCCCATTTTTCCAATCAGTCTTAATATGACATGAACTCTGGGTTGCCCCCTCTTGTGAATGGCCTTTGTAAAATGTGGTAACCAAAACCAAGCACAATAGTCCAGATGTGCTCTACCCAAGGCAGAGGAGAATGAGATTATCACCCCTTATTTACAGATACTATACATCTAGGACTGCTTGAGATCACATTAGCTGCCTTATCACGCTATAAACTCATATGGAGCTTGCAACTCAATTAAACCCCCAGATATTTTTCAAATGAACTACAGGCTGTGAGATAATACTTAGGAATTTACTTAGAATAATGCAACATTTTACAAGTGAAAATGCTGAAATTTTCAGAAATGTAGGATCATCTAAGACAGACCTCTGCTTTCAGGTAGTACTCTGTGCTAAGGAGATAAAATTTTTTTCATAAGGCCCTGAGCAGCCGATCAAACTACGCGTAACGTCGTGAGAATAGGTTGTGATACTGAGTCTCTAAGATTGACTTGTAGTTAGGAGATCATACTGTCTTTTACAATATTTCCTTTAACTTTGATATTCAACTTCATTAGTTTGGACCATCCTCTGCCTTAACTTAAAGAGCTACTCATCTTATTTCTCAAGTTCATTTCTCTTATTTGTCTGTAAAATATGAAGAAAGTAGGCAGGAGGGGCAGTGATGCTGTTCATAATATTATCAAATATTTGATAGTTGTACATTCATCCGAGTCATGTGGTCATTGCAAAATGCTCATACAAAGTCACTACTTAGCAGGCAAGTGAACTCGGTAGAGCCTCAAGCTTCTCGGACCTCAGTTTCGGCGTCTGTAAAACCTGGGCACAGGACTCTTGATTTCTAAGGTTCTGTCTGGCTCTTGCATCCTATGTGATGAAATTGACAGGTTGCAAAGATTGGGCTTTAGGGAATCACCTCTTCCCCTACTGACAGCTTCAGCTTGAGCTGGACTAGCTTTCATTTAACCTTTGACTCGGGCAAGAACACTAGGCTTGCAGCCACAAAGCCCGGGTTCAGGTACTAGCTCTGACACTATTAGCAGCGTGCCTCAAGTCAGTGGGTTTCTTTCTCCGGGGCTGAGTTTCTTCAAGTGCGTACAATAATACCTACACTGACTCTACCCACCTCCAAGGGTCATGGGGAAGGAAAGTGCTTCGTAAGCTGCAAGGCATTATGTAAAGGTGAGACGTTGTCATTACTAGACAATTTTAAACATGTTCTTAGTAATAGCTTGAAATGGAGGCCTGGCCTAGCTAAATATGGAGAGGCTGTTCATTTCTAGTCAGTTGGCTAGAATTTTTTTGGCAATGAAAACCCATGCAACAAAGGAAAATAAAGAAGAGCCCTCATTTCTATGTGCTTCTATCGTGGAATTGCAGAGAAGGGGAAAGAGAGGATCGTCTATAAACATTAACAGTTTTTGGTACTCTAAATGTGTGAACTTTATCCAGAAATCATTGAGTTGATATATTACTGAGGGAAGTGAACCATATCAATATTGATTCCTACCGAGCAATATTCTCACTATAAATCAAACTAGAAGACATAAGAAAGTTGTAGTTAACTGGAAGGATGGGGGCCCTTGGGATGTGATTAGCAAGATGGCAGAAGAGTTCTTTTCCACATACTTCTCCAAATAAAAGGTCTCAAAAGAAGGCACTCTAGGCCAAATCGAGAGTAATTAAAGCTGAGCTCGGAAGACGTGGAGATAGAAACAGCATAAGATAAAGGCTTCGTTAAATAACAGTAGAGGACCTAAATACATAAAGCTCCCTCTCACCAGCCCACACGATATGACAGGCATATGAGCCAATGGAAACAAGCCTCTGTTCAGGGCTTTGCAGGAGGAATACCTGCTTAGAAAGCGTTGATCCTGCCCAGCCATGTGAACTTATGGGTAGTGATATGATGGGCGAGCTGATGAAAGTACAGATGCACCAGATAGATATGAGGCTTCCATGTAGGAGGAAAAAGGCACTAGAAGTCTGCCTGTGGTCAGTCCTTTCCTCATAGAGTTTACCCAAGGTAGAGCACCAGCCAGGAACCCACAAACTCCAACTCAACCTACCGTAGGAGTTCTTCATTGGCGCCATGGTCCTCTTTGGCAGTCTTGTGAAACCTTTGTGCCTCTGCTCAGAATAAGGTTTTTAAATACTTAAAATAAAATATATGGGGTTACGAAAGAAACCAATTATGTTGAAACACAGTTATTAAAAAAAGGCAACAAGAAGTTTACAGACCCCAGGTTCAGAGCCCATGATACAGAGGAAGGCCTCTGGCCCGCTGGGTGACTCCTTGATGGGAAATTTATGGGAAGATTTAGACAAAAGTCTCAAATAAATAGAAGGTGTGGAGAGGATATTCTGGGGAAAGGGGCATCCACACCAACAATATCCCACCTCCACTGACGTATCAAAGCACAACCCTGTTTCAGAATTTTGGAATGATATCAAATACTGACAATGACATCATTTATTTCCAGGGTGGACTCTAAAGAAAGTGACTTCAAGCCTACTGCTGAAAAAGCCAAAGAGTATGTAAATTGTACTGTTTTCCCTTCCCCACTCCACACATTCCTCAATGAATAAGTCATTTCACAGAATATAAATTATTTCACAATCACTGACTCATGGAATGAAGGCTATGGAGCAAGACCAGGGGTCAAAACAATGCAATGGGGTTGTTTCTTTTTTCTTTTCCATGGGTAGAGGGTAAAAAACGGGATGCTATAAACGTTCCTCATTGGTATTCGACCTTCAAGAACAGCTGAAGGCAGGGAGCATGTCAAAATGCTGGTCTGTCTCTGAACCTTAAACTTGTTTTGAAACTTTTTAAAGCCTTGATATTGAAACTTCATATTACAAACCTCAGCTACTTAGGTGTGAGTCAAATAACAGACTGGCAAGCATTATAAAAATTAAAAATAAAATGAAGTTAGACAAGAACCCAAAGTTTACAAGCCTCCCCTTTAAAATGTTAAACTGTTAAATGAATATTAAAAATCAAACTCTATTTAAATAATGTCAAAACAAACAGTCCAACATTCTTGCTTCCTCAGGGTTCCCTAAGCAAAAGCACAGGGAAAATATGCAGTTCAGGTCATTTCTAACTTAAATCATGTGGGTCTATGTAACTAATCAAAAGATGTCATGTTTTGCTATGGTTAAATTGAATCTCAGATGAAACCAAAGAGGTTTGACACCTTTAAAAATTAGGTCCAGTTAGCAAAGGAACCCAAGCTGGGATCATGTGAAAACTGATGGGGCAAAAAGTGTCAAGTAGTCTAAGGGACAAAAACCCTCTAAAGTAGCTCAACTGCAGAAGGGTGGGGGTGGTGTGACTGTTGTAGGATGATGGTACACACTGAGGTGGAAAACACATCCAATGCACGATCAGCTGGTTCAGACTGGGGAGAGATTCTGCCCTGGAAACAGCAGAGACAACATACCTTCCACACACACCAAGGGAGCAGTTCTCAGGACAAGTATGGGAGCTCCAAAGTGAAATGGAAGACCTTTAAGCCTCAAATAGGAGACTCAGTGTGGAGGGCCATTTGGTCTGGACTTAGAGAAAAGAAATCTCTGGCTCATACATGTGAGAAAGATATGTATCTTCCTTCTTCCTTTCAACAGAAAGAAGGCAGCCTTAGTACTGCAGGCAACTTGTAAGTAACATCTGCATTGGAGCATAGTTCTTGAGATCTCTTGTTCAAAAAAATTATCTTGTAATTCAATAACCACCAGTGTTTGATAAGCTCTAATATATAAATTACTTAGGAAAGAACTCCCTATTTGATTAGAACTTCTGGGAAAACTGAAAATCGGTCCGGTGAAATTAGGCTTAGCCCAGTATTTACACGATATTTTGTAATGAATTCAAAATAAATAAGTGACATGAATATTAAAGATCATGCCATAAAAAAATAAGCAGAGAAGATCGCATACCTTTCATAGGTGTAGGTAGGAGATGAACTTTTAAAGGGACCAAGACATTTATGAAAGATAAAACAGATAATCGTGATTACGTGAAATTGAAAAGCTTTTGTACAAAAAAAAATTAATGCATCTAGGCTAAGAAGGGAAACAGCCTACTGAGAAGAAATCTTTGTTTTCAAATATATCTGATAAGGGTTGGCATCTAAGATATATAGACAACTAACAGAAATATTTAAGATCAAAAGTCATTCTCCAATAGAGAAGCGGTAAAAAGATATGAGTTTTCAAAAGAAGAATTGCAAACTGTTAACAACCGTGTAAAATAATGTTCCAAATCATTAATAAAAGAGATGCAAATTTAAAAACCCTGAGGTCTCACTTCACACTCAGCAAGCTGGCAAGCGTGACAAAAAACGAAAATTGTCCATGTTGGAGGGGTTCTGGAAAGCCAATCACACTAATTCACTTTTATTGAGTGAACAGTGAATTACTGCAACCATTCTGGAAAGCAATTTGGAATTCTACACACAAAGTGACTAAAATGTCTATACCCTTTGATCCAGAGATTCTACTGCTAGGTGTACACCCCAAGAAGGTCAATGACAAAAAGAATTACCCAACATACACCAAAGCAGCATTTTTATAGTAGCAAAGAACTAGAAACAAAGTAGATCTCATTGAATGGAGAATGGCTAAACAGAAAGGGTTATGTGAATGTAAGGGAATATATTACTGTGTTGTAAGAAATGATAAACATGATGAATACAGAGAAGCATGGAAAGTCTTCTATGAAGTGATACAGAGTGAAGTAAGCAGAACCAGGAAAACAATATACTTAATAACAACGCAAATGGAAATGATGCCCACAAAAGTTGAAAATGAATGTGGTGAAATTACGAAGAACAAACAATCCCAAAGAAGAGATGTGAGAATACATCTCACCGTCATCTGTACTGTTCAAAGAGTAGGTGCTGAGTGAGAGGCAGTCATTGGGTACTGAAAATTTTTGATGCATCAATCAGTTTTGCTGATTTTTTTTCCTTTTCCTTTTCCTCTTTTTCTTTTCTTTTCTTTTTTTTTGAAAAATTCTTCTTCATAATAGATGGCTCTCTGGGAAAGCTTTCAGGGGAATAGCTAGGCAATGTGAAAACAGAAGGCACCAATAAAAATCTACTTTTCAGAAAAATATTTTGTTTAGGTAATTATGTTTATTTCTCACCAAAGCACTGTGGCAGGAGGTATCCCTATGTTATTTCATCCAAGTCCACAAACATTTGTTAGACATAGCCTTAGACATAGCCAGCTACTCTTAGATATAACATGCCCAACTCTGAAGATACAATCCCAAGGCCAAAACAGTCCCTGCTATCAAGGAATGGATATTCTATAAGGAGGAGATCACATGTTTACAGCTACATAATTGCCAAGTAATTTTAAGGGGAGGGCACTAATAACTGAAGGATCTGGTGCAATAAGTGAGTCATATATATGGGGCTATACTGCTATACTTTGAAAAAATGTGAGGGTTGCAGGAGGCAAAGATTTAGAGGGAGGGCAGGAACACTGGTGCAGTGGTAGATGCAGGAAATGAATAGCCACATACGTGAAGTAGCTAGCATTTAGACTAGAGAGTGAGTGAAGGGGACTAATAGAAAATAAGATTGGAAAGATGGGTGGGAGCTAGACAGTGGAAGGATTTAAATGTTGAGTTGAAGATTTTCTATTTTCTATTAGCAAGAGTAGGGAGCCACTGGCAATTTTTGAATGGGGAGTGGCATGGTAAGTTCTATGCTTTAGGAATATCTCCTAACAATCAGAGCTATCCAAAAGTCAAATCGGCTGCTGCAGAAGGTCCTAGGATCATATGAGCATTGATTTAGGGCCAGGAACAGAAAAGGCAGGAAACTGAGGCAGTGGAGCTCTCCCCAGAGGTCTTCAAGTAGAAGCTGGATGTGTGTCCGCTTGCTGGGGACAATGTAGTGGGGATTCATGTTTAGGAAGGGGTTGGACTAGATGGCCTGTCATGTTGCTTGAAATTCAGAGATTCTGCAAAATATGCAGGGTAGTTACTATGATCCCCATCTTACTAATAAGAAACCCAAGATTCAATCTTTCATACCAAGTGACACACATCATAATGTCACCTTTCACATCTTGCTGGAACCCAAAACGTTCATGCTGTGAATTTTGAATTCTCTTCTCTGCTTCCCATCACCCCACCAAAAGGAAGACAACAGCTCTTTTGTTTGGGAGTTTTCTGTCTCAACCAGGCTTTATTTCCCCCATTTTTTCCATCTAAATGTACAGACAAATACTATTGTCCTCAGATACAGGGACACTGTGAGCAGAAAGAATGTGACCCTGCTCACTTTCCAATGGATGGAGCCATGGGCATGTCTGCTTGAAATCCATTTCATTTGGCCAATATCTTTGGCTCGGAAATCTTCCAATTGCATTACTTCACTTTCCACTCATCTTAGCAATTAATATAATGCCTTGAATGGTTATTTAAATGTTTTATGTAGGTATGCCTTATATCTGAAACTAGCTTGTAAGATCCATACATATATATATACACACACACAACGCATATATATATATATATACAACATACATATATACGCATACCATATACATATATACACACATGTGTATATATGTATATATGTGCATATATACATATATGTATGCATGTATGTATTCTCCAAAGAGGTAGGCCAGTGGTGGCGATCCTGTGGCCTTGTGGCTACATGTGGCCTTCTACATCCTTAAGTGCAGCCTTTTGACTGAATAGTTAGTTTCCCACCCCTGATAGGCACTTAGTAAGTGCTCAATGTCATTATCCTTTAATACTATTAACTATGTGTAAAGCTTGACACTAGCCAATGAATGAAGACACAATTAGATGTAGGATTCTCCTATGATCCTCTTTTTTTTTTTGATTTGTGTGTGTGTGTGTGTGAGAGAGAGAGAGAGAGAGCTCCAGAACCATGATTATATCAGTGTAATCACATTGTAAAGTTTTACATATAGTTAACATTAAATTCTAAAAGGACCGAGCATTTGAGCACCTACTATGTGCGTAGCTCTGTGTAGAATACCAAAAAGTTATAATGCATGGTCCCTGCCCTCAAAGGTTCCTTCTGATTACAACTGGAAAATCTAGAAGGCAGAGGACAAATGGCTGTTACCCCAAGATCCCAGTTCCCCAACCCTGCTCTTCATTCCTTGACCCCAGATCCTGCATATCTATATGTACTATGTCTACTTTCTAATGACAAACCACTCCAGTATCTCTGCTAAGAAAACCCCGAAAAGGGGGTCAAAAAGTCAGACATGACTAAAACAACTGAATGAGAATCTGGGGAAGGCCACTGAATCACAGGCTTATAGAATCATAGACTTAGAGCTGGAATGAGCCTTAGGCTTGGCGATTAGGACTTCACCGTGATCTTTAAAAAAGTGACTTCAGTCGCATGGTGGCAACACAAGTAAATGAGGAATGAATCGATAGTGAGAAAATGAAGGTTCTAGTGACTAACACTTCTTTTGAGGGATTTGGCAGTGAAGAGAAAATGATGGAATGGTAGTGTGAGTTAGCAGAATGTAAGGATGGTTTTCCCGAGGTAGACCATGTTTTAGGTTATTTGAATTTTTATTTTCTGATTAATTTCAAGTGAAGATGTAATATGTTAAGTGAAATCCAACCCATGACTATTTTCTGTTTTAAAATACTAATTTATAAAAGAAAAATTAAGGTCTTCCTTAGTGAGAATATCTAAGATGATTTGGTTATAGAGCAGGCATACAAAATGATATCCTATTGGTTTTAAATATCCTATTTAATGCAATCGGCAAAGAAGGTAACAAGTCCTTTCCAGAATGTCATTACCCTGATGGTTTTTTTTATCCAATCTATTCAAGTGTTTTAACATCTCAATGTCAGCAATCAGTCCAGGAACTGTTTCTGGGGAGGTAATAAGTGCAGAGAACATTTTGAAGGATGGCTGTTGTATGCGCTCATATTTTTGATGAAGGGTTGGGTTTTGAAATATTTGTTCTCCCTATTTTTTGCTGAAGCTTCTAACAGGGACTTGAAAATTACTCTTTAAACATATTTGTCTAAACTTTCATAACATTAAAACATTACTATTAAAACAAGCCATGGAATTGCTTTGACCTTTCCACTAGGCAATGCCCCCAAACATCCCCCAAGTATTCACTTTCTGACTTCTCTACACTTTCCTCCTCTTCCTCCTCACTTGACAGCACCACCACACTGTTTCTTGCCCAAAAGGCCAAGGGAGCTCAGGAAGGGAAAGTTGGGGCTAGAATGAACAGCCCTGAATACATAAATTGTTGTTTTTATTGTGAATTTCAAAGCCAAATGCCATACTTCTGGTGACCTTCACCAGGAGGTTTATGAGCAGGGTCACAGACTGGCCCCAGTGTACCACTAGGTTGCCTGAACAATTTAACAAATACCCCTCTGGGGAAGTTCACAAGTAAAGTATGAGCTTTACTGGCTCCAGACATCATCAGGTAATAGGAATTTCAGGGTCCATCATACTAGAGTCATGATGTGGGATTCAGGAATCAAAGAACCAGCCACTGTGTCCTTACAGAACTAATGACCGATCGACATTGATCAAGAGTGAGGTCTCAAGTAGAGCAGGTGCAGGGAGTAAGCAAAACAGGGAAAAGAGAGTAGGTCAATAACTTTATCAGCATTTGGTCAAGACAAAGAGACCAAGGGTAAGGAATCTGGGATGCATAGGGTTAAGAGCTGAAAGGGTCTTTGGAGATACTGTAGTCTAGAGGTGTCAAAAATGAGTTCCCCAACACTCTCAACTGTTTAATGTCAGCTTAAAATATCATTGGGAAATATATAACAAAATAAAGGGAAGACTTTGGGAATATTGGTGGATCTGTGAGGAGGTACTTTTGCATAGCTACTTGGGTCACAATTTATCTCCATTGGATTTCTTCTTGTGGTGTCACATAAAAACTGCTGCGTATCAATCAAAACTCCATTCTTTGGATTACAAACGCAACCTTTCAGACACAGAACAGCAGCTGATGAAAGTTTTTACAAAATTTAAAAATTAACTATAGAGATGTGTAATACAAGAGAGAAGTCATGTTGAATTTTAATAAGAAATGTATCAGGATTTTTAAAGTTTTTTAAAAAATTAACCTTTCAAATATTGTCTTTTGTAAGTTTGTAGCATTTATATTTCTGAAGTTATTGAAACTTAAAACCGTACTAAGACATTTTGTTATAGTGAAGAACTGGAAGCAAAATGGGTGCACACTGAATAAGAAATGACTATACAAATTGTGGTATGTGAATGTTGTGGCAGCTTGGCATGCCATGAGAAATGAAGGCTGAAAAATTCAGAGAAATATAAGAAGACTTATCTGAACTGACGTAGAACACAGTAAGTAGAATCAAAGTAATAACATACACAATGATCACTCTAATGTGAAGGCCCATGACATTAAAGACATCAGGATTCAGAACAATGCAGATCACAGATTCATTTGAGAGACAAGAATGTGAATTATAGTAAAAAATGTTGACCAAAGGCAATGAAATCTACTCACTTGTCTTCTGGAGAATGTACAACCTATCATTTGCTTGACATTTAAGTTAATGTCATATGATAAAGATGAATTCATTTGCTTCTATTGGAAATATATTCTTCGGTTATAAACATTCACTCCAACATAATACTTTAAGAGTTAGTATAAGTCTTATCCTAAGATTCACTCAGGACTATTTTAGAAGCAGACAACAATAATTATGGAGGTAGCCATGGTGCATGGGAAAAAGTGCTGGGTGTAGAATCATGAGAGCTGGGTTGTAGTCCTAGCTTTTACACTTACTGTCTGTGTAACCTTGAACAAGTCATGTTGCCTTTCTGATACTCACTTTACTAATCTGTAAAATGGGTGAGAATATCACTAGTACAATCTACCTCTTGCAGGTTAATATACGTACAGTGCTTTGGAAACTAGAATATTAACTGCCATTGTTGTCTTAACAAAGCAAATCACAAGCAGAGGACACATTTCAAAGCAACTCTGTATCCCAAAGAAAATACAATTTATCTCCTTCTTAGCAGTGAAGGAGTACAACAGAGGCAGAATACTGCATACATTTGCTAAGGTGCTCACTGTATTAATCTCTCCTGTTCAAACATTTTTCTTTGTTACAAGGAAGGTTTTGATTCCAAGGTGTGGGTATATCTGTGTGAGAAACGTGGTTTTGGGGATCACTGGACTTCCCCAAATTGTGAGAACATGTGGCTTTGGGGATCACTGGACTTCCTGCGCAGGGCCAAAGTCCTGAGGAAGAACCCTGTGATAATCTCTAGGGAAGGCTGTACAGACCACAGGACTTCCAGAGGAAGACCAAGCGGTAGTCCCCCTTAATCTGTGGGGATCACAGGGCTTCCTAGGGGTCAGACCCTAAGGAGGACCCAAGTGATGGCCCCTTAGGATGGTGGTAAGATCACAAGGCTCCCGAGACAGGGCCGGAAGTCCCAAGCGATGTCCCCTTAAGAAGGCTGTGCAGACCACAGGGTTCCCCAAGGGAATCCGGAGTGGTAGCCCTCTTAACAACCACAGTGGGAATCACAGGACACCCCAAGGCAAGATCCAGGAGTAAGCCCAGGACAAGCTTCCACTGCCCATTGCTTCCCTTCACTTGACCTTAGGAAGATCCATGTGATTTACCCATTCTCACCCAAAGAACTCAGGACCAGAGTGGGCAGAGGAAGCCATTTTATTATATTCCTCGAGAGAACAAGTATAGTACTAGCTAAAACACTCACACATCAGTACAGCTACAGGAGCAAGGGTAACCATTCCCTCCACTCCTGCTAGAGTTATGGTTAGTTTACAATCTTTATTTTTTACATAGTTTTCCTAGGTTTATATAGGTAGGATAATAAGGATACAGAAGCAAAAGTGAAGTTAATTAGATTTTCCTTGCCTTAGTTTAGGATTAAACTACATTATTTTACTTCCCCTACTTTCTCTCTTTAACATATGCAAATTATGCAAATCAGTAGGCCTGGATTCTTGACCAAGATCAGACTCTAGATAAGCTTGGACTGGTTCAAGAGGTTTGGCCTCTCTAATTCCCCTGACTGCCTTCTCAAAAAGCATGCCCATGCATACAAGCCTCTGACGTCTCACCTGACCGACCTTGAGGCCTGGTTTCCGCTAAAGCTGGAGTGGGGGAGGGGAGGGAGTACACCTTTAGTTCTGTGGAAACAAAACTCCTCCTCCCATTTCTTACATCTGGAAATGACTATGCCATAGAACCAAATTGCATCGTGTAACATTTGAAAATTAATAAACCTGGGGCGGAGCCAAGATGGTATCTGGAAAGCCAGAAAGAAACAATTTGAGTATTATGGAAACACAATCAGAATAACCCAAGATCTAGCAGCTTCCACATTAAGAGATGGAAGGGCTTGGAATATGATATTCTGGAGGTCAATGGAGCTAGGATTAAAACCAAGAATCACCTACCCAGCAAAACTGGGTATCATACTCCAAGGCAAAATATGGATTTTCAATAAAATAGAGGACTTTTAAGCTTTCTCAATGAAAAGACCAGAGCTGAATAGAAAATTTGACTTTCAAACCCAAGAATCAAGAGAAGCATGAAAAGGTAATCAAGAAAAAGAACAAGAAAAAGAAATTGCAAGGGACTTACTAAAGTTCAACTGTTTACATTCCTACACGGAAAGATGATGTGTATGATTCATGAGACCACAGTATTAGGGTAGCTGAAGGGAATATGCATATATATATATATATGTTTATATATGTTTATATATATGTTATGTATAT
>JAQQSZ010012206.1:0-12068 GCA_028646595.1 Phalanger gymnotis | reverse complement strand
CAAGGTATGAGAGATTCTCTAAGGAGAAAACAACAAGAAATTTATTTAGGCCCCACCGCAGCAAAAACTTGAACCAGCCTCCCCATTCCAACATCTTGACAAAAAGACTCCAGGCCCAGAAAGCCCATTTCACAAGGGTAACTAGGAGGCCAAAGAAAAGCAAGAGAGTATTTAGCCAAATCATGTTCACTGGCCTCATGTTCCTGCTCGCACTCGGGTAAGCCCTGCTTCCTCAGCTTCCTGCCTCCGCAGCTTCTGGATTCCGCAGCTTATGGCTTCCACACCTTCTGCCGCCGCCGCCCTCCCGGCTCACCCCTCCTCGCAGCCAAACTTCCGCGTTCTCAAGCCCCGCCTCAATGACCAGAGACCATTGGTTCCCGAGCTGACCCCTCCTAAGTAACCAATCCACACTCATGCAGGTTTCACACCTGACAGGGCCCTGGGCCTGGGGCTTAGCACTTAACAGCTGAAAGTACTTCCACTCAAAAGAAACAAAAGCCATGCTAATGAGACAATTTTGCTTAACAACACACCAAGTACAAATGCTTACCTTTAATTTAACAGATGTAAAATATTACTCTGCTGTAAGAAAGGATGAACAACTTGTTTTCAGAAAAAAAAAACATGTAAAAGCTTGAATGAAATAATGTAGAGTGAAGTGAAAACCAGGAGAATATTGTATACAGTAAACAGCAATATTTGAAGAGTAGCTGTGAATGACTAAGCTATTTTGACTAATGTGATCATTAAAATCAAAAACAAAGGACTCACAAAGGAAAAGGCTATCTACCTCCAGGGAAGGAACTGATATCTGGATATATGTATTGTATGCATGTGTGTATGCATATATATTTGTGCACACATATATACATATACATGCATATGTCTGTGCTACGTTGACTTTCTTAAATATGGTGTTGGGAGGAAGAGAGACAATTTGGAACTCAAAACATAATAAAAAGAATTTTAAAAAGAAGAAAATTTAACAATAACAGATGACTGCAGTATACTCTTGCCTCATGTTATGATATATGTTGTTCTGATGAATTTGAGATGTTCAGAAAATTTCTCTACTTTTTTAATGCTTACGATTGCTTCATAAGCTAGATTGGATATCACAGTGATCACTCTGCTTATGTTCCTAGGTACTGCAATGCCAGAAAACCAAGTATTCTACAGAAAATTATGTGCTGTGGCCTTTGTACACAAGATAAAATTTCCTTTACCAACCTCTTCATTTCCTCTCTGGAGAGAATTTTGGAGCTCTATAGTTAGTGCCAATTTCTTTTTGTTTTCTGGTGTCCTTTTTGGCAATAAGTTCAGTGCTATCATACTCAGCTGAGAACAATGAGTAATACTGTTGATAATCTAGTCTTTGATTCTTATTACCCTTTACCCCTTTTCCTACGAGCATGCCACCATCATTGGGGAAACAGAAGTAGGCAATACTGAACTGAGGGTAATTTTGCCTTTTTAAAATTTCTTCTTGGGTCATAGTAGTCAAAGAATTAATCATGTAATAATGATCCATCTCTCCATACTTAGCAGGGCCCCTCAGAGAGTAGGATCGGTTATTGGTGGCAAGGACCATAATGAAAATCTTCCCAAGCTTGATCTCCATTGACATAATTTCTAGGTCTTGGACACATTCATGCTATGATGAAGAATCAGTGTGTACTTGCTTTAGTAAAAATATGTTAGCAATTCACAGCTAAGCTACCATACAAATTCATTTGATCTTTCAAACCTTTTTAATATAAAATATAACAAACTATAAATATAACTATTTTCCTATCATATCTACTATTTCAATAGATCTAGGATCCCATTGATAATTTTACTCACTCCAATGGTAAAAATTGTACCCCATTCATGCTTTCAAATGCTGTGTGAGTTTTGTTCATATTCTTCCATAAATCCTCCAAAGTAGATCCACTCAATATGCTGAGGTATTTCTTTTAACTCTAATGACCTTATTCGAGACCAATATTGCATGAATTCTTTTCTCTCACTTACAGGTTATATATCCCTGATATATAACTCATCTTTTTGTTTAGAATAATTGGGCATAGAATGAGGTCAACTTGAGTTCTAAACCAGTCTCAGATACTTAATAGCTCTTTAAGTGATACTGGGCAGATCACCTAACCTCTATTTTCTTCAGTTTTATCATATGTAAAATGAACTCATAATAACATTTAACTCTGATACTGATTAGCAGGGAGGGAAATGAGATAACATATGCAAAATCACTCTACAAATTGTAAAGTGATATAAAATGTTATTGCTCATTTAGGCTCATCATATATCTTTCTTTCTTAGTGTTTGGACAATTGGAAATTTTAATTCTTCAGAGACTGTGACATTCTTTTCTTCCTAGTTACATAGGTACTAAAGATGGCTTTTCATGCTAAAATATGGGTTTTTAATATTAATATATATATATATACACACATTATATATAATTTGAGATTTTAGATAATTTTATATCAAATATATATTTAAATCTTCAAATTGCCTCAATACACTAGCATAATATAGAAACTTCAAACACATTTCTTTCAGTTATTCAAAAAATTAATCTGCTTGTTAGACAGCTGTATTAGCAAGGAAATAATCACAATATAGATGATAATTGTAAAAATGCCTATGTGTTCTGTATTGCAAAATATAAGAGACTCTCCACCAAGAAGGTAGAAGTAATTTATTCAGACAATAGACGACCAAATCCTATAACCAAGCAACCAACTCCCACAACCAATAATCCCACTTTATCATAAAAGCAAGGAACTTAAAACACAATACCACAGCAGAGAACCACTCCATCCCATAACCATCTGCCTTCCCACAATCACACTCACAGCATAGCACCACACAGCATGTGTGCTTTTTCCCTCAGTTCTAACTGCTTTCTCTCTCAGCATTTTCTGTGACACACTTTCTTTTTCCTCTCATCAAGCTCCTCCTACCACATGTGACTTGGGCTTCCTGTGATGCAAGCAAGTCACATGGCATATTAATGGGTGGGAAAGATGTTCAAATCTAAATTGTCATTACAACAGCATATATTTTTATATTTCAACATGAAAATGCTTGCTTAGAGTTGAGTGAGTGGGTAGAAATAATGAGTCTCTTAGTCATAATGTCATTGCCAGAACTTCAGTCCCTCTCTCTACTCTTTATTCATGGCAGAGGTCCTTAAGTAGGGGCAGTGACAGTGGTAATACAGCCTGTAGAATCAACTAAAAAACTTGGGAAATTAAACTATAATAGTACTTTTCCTAAATCAACTATTCCTTGCTCTCCTAATTTGCTTATAGTTTCACCCTTTATGTAAAGGCAGGGAAGAAGGAACTATTTTGCCCAACTATATGCCAATAAATCTGACAATCTAAGTGAAATGGGTGAATGTTTACAAAAATATAAATTGCCCAGATTAACAGAAGAGGAAATATAATACTTAGATCCATTTAAGAAAGGAATTTGAATAAGCCATCAATATACTCATTAAGAAAAAATCTCCAGGGCGAGATAGATTTATAAGTGAATTCTACCAAATGTTCAAAGAACAATCAATTCCAATTCTATGTAAACTATTTGGAAAAATAAGTGAAAAAGGAGTCCTACCAAATTCTTTTTTATGATACAAATATGGTGATGATGCCTAAACCAGAAAGAGCCAAAACAGAGAAAGAAAATTTTAAACCAACTTCCCTAAAGAATATAGATTGAAAAAAATTAAATAAGATATTAACAAAGAGATTACAGCAACTTACTGTGAGGATAATACACTATGACCAGGTTGGATTCATAACAGTAAAGGAGGGCTAGTTTGATATTAGGGAAACTATCAGCAAAATTAACCATATCAATTAGCAAACTAAGAGAAATCCTATGATTATCTCAGTAGACATGGAAAAAGCTTTTGATAAAATATAGCACCCATTCCTGTTAAAACAATAGAGAACTTAGGAATAAATGAAATTTTCCTTAAAATAAGTAGCATCTATCTAAAACCATCACCAAGCATTATATATAACAGGGATAGGCTAGAAGCATTCCCGATCAGATCAGGAGTGAAACGAAGATGTCCATTATCATCAATGTTGTTCAATATTCTACTAGAAATGTTGGCTTTAGCAATAAGAGAAGAAAAAAGAAATTGAAGGAATTAGAATAGGTAATGGACAAACAGATACTAAGAGAATCAACTGAAAAAAAAAACTACTTGAAATGATTAACAACATTAGCAAAGTTACAGGATATAAAATAAATCCACATAAATCATCAGCATTTCAATGTTACTAACAAAGCCCAATGACAAGAGATAGAAAGAGAAATTCCTTTTTAAATAACTATAGACAATATAAAGTATTTGGGAGTCTACCTGTCAAGACAAATCCAGGAACTATATGAACACAATTACAAAACACTTCACATAAATAAAATCAGACCCAAATAATTGGAAATAATCTCACACGTATTGACTGGCTACAATGACAAAACTGATACAATGATAAAAATTATCAATGTCGGAGAAGATGTGAGAAAATTGGAACCCTACTGCATTGTTGGTAAAGTTGTGAACTGATCTAACCATTCCGGAGAGCAGTTTGGAGCTATGCCTAAAGGGCTATGAAACTGTGTCCCCTTAGATCCAGCAATATCACTATTAGTTCTGTATCCCAAAGAGATCATACAAAAAGAAAAAAAAAGGACCCACATGTACAAAAATATTTATAGCAGCTATTTTTGTGGTAGCGAAGAATTGGACATTGAGGGGATGCCCATCAACTGGTAAACGGTAGAACAAGCTGTGGCATATTGATTTGATAGAATTGTATTGTTTTATAATAAATGATAAACAGAAAAATTTCAGAAAAAAATAGAAAGACACATATAAACAATGCTGAATGGAGTGAGCAGAACCAAGAAAACATTGTACATAGTAAAAATGACACTGTGCAATGACCAACTTTGATAGACTTTGTTCTTCTCAGCAATATAATGATGTAAGACAATGAAGATTTGTGATGGAAAATGCTATCCAAATACTGAGAAAGAACTGTGGAGTCTGAATGCAGATGTAAGCATAATATTTTCTCTCTTTTTTCCTTTCTTTTTGTTTTTCTCTTTTGTTCTGATTCTTCCTTCACACCATGGCTAATGTGGAAGTATGTCTAAAAGGATTGTACATGTATACCTATATTGCATGCTGCCTTGGGAAGGGGGAGGGAAGAAAACAATTTGGAACTCAGTGTCTTATAAAAGTGAATGTTGAAAACTATCTTTACATGTTATTGGGAAAAGAATACTATTAAATGGAAAAAAATGATAATGAAACTACCCTAGAGGCTTAATTGATCCAGGGGAATAAGGATCATCTATTGATGGTATTTCTTGGTTGCCTGAGTAGGAATGCACAATACATGAGGAATTGGATATTCCTCAGGTTTGATGGATCCCTTACTTCTTGGTAGTTAACATACTCTTTGCCTACTGTGACAAAGAGAAGAGTGTAGTTGATTACATTTGAATTAATGTATTTTCCTTATAGAATATCTTTTCCATGTTATTATCTAGTATGCCTCATTTTTATTTCATGTTATATGGCCCATGAGTATTCAATTTTATTTATATCTTGATCCTGAATCATTCAACTCTGAGATAGGCATGGACTAGAATAAGGCCCAGTCAACATGAAATTTTACTATATTTCCCTTCATGCAATTTCTGTTTTAGCCAAATTAAATAGGTTGTTTCTTGGTCTAATAAATATAAGGGGTAGGAGCAGAGGGAGAGTTTTCCCACTGTAAGATGAAATAAAACAAATGAAAAAAAAAGTTGAGAAGGATAGGGGAATAATATCAATGAGATTAGAAGGAAAAATCCCGAAACATACCCTGGATGTCAGTAGATGAGACCTTTATCAACAGATATACAGTCATCATGACAACGTTCCTTCAAGCCTTTATAGCTTGCTAAGGCATTTGTAATTGAGGGAAGATGAGTAAAGGGTTCCTGACCAATGGGAGTTTAGGGTGGATGGATGGATTTCTATGGCTTGGTTTCAGTCCTTGAGGTGTGCATGGGTATTTTCTGCTTATTTCCAATCTATCCTCATTGAAATTTAGGTGAGCCTACTTTTAGCTAAGAACAGCTAAAGGATCATTGCTATGTGATGATGAAGGACTTTCAATTAATGCAGCCTCAGAAGAACTGATAAAAAAGAAGTTACTGAGCCAGAATGAGTATACAAAAAAAAGGGTGAATTTTTGAGATCCCCTGAGGTCTAATCAGTGGAAATGCAAGTGGCAATTGGAATTGATATGAGAATTCTCCATCATGGTAGTAGAACCCACAGGGATCAAAATGTACATGTAGACAGCAACCTTGAGATGGACATATCTAAAAAGCAAGTATTTGGGCATTTCAGGATCTGTAGAGATTGAAGAGAGGTAGTTAAATGAATTTGTTCAATAGCAGCAGAGCCAGAACCTGGCAAGTAGCTAGTGCATAACCATGTAAGAACTGATGTCTTTTCCCTGAGCAGGGGAGGAAAATGGGTGATTTGAATGCTCCATGCCTGTAGGTTCTTAGAACAACCCTAAGGAATTATGGCTACACTATTGTCTCCATTATCACTCAAGAATTTGAACTGAATTAACTTTTAAGAATAAGATTTATTTTAAAAAAAATATGCTATGAAGACCTGAAACAAAACTTTCCCACAAAACAATTTTCAACAAACGTGGTCTTTGTGGAGAATAGACTCAAACTTAAGGTAAAATATAAATAAAAATCCATAAACAATGGGTACTTCCTCATGTCTAGCCCTCCTAGTCCCTTTCTCTCTTCATGTTATATTCATGAGGTTCAAATTAGTTATGGCTATATGTTAGGTGTGTCATCTACTCCTGATCAACAGGCTGGGCTGCTGCTGGTATTCTCTTCCAAATATCTTCTTAGGTGCTAGGGAAGGAAAAACCAACAGATGTCTCCCAGTGTCTTTAATGGTTCCTCTCTAGACTCAGCTGCTTCTGAGCAAGGCCACTCAGCTGCCACACTACCATCTCTACAGATCTTGCAATATATAAGGTCACTTCCCTGGGCATATCCATTCAATGTTGCTATATTTGGTGACCTCTAGACTTCTGGTAGTTCTGCTACCACCTCTGGAGAACTCTGCCATCAATTATAATCACCAGTGGCAACTGTGCTGGACTTCAAGATAATCCAAACTCACACATTTGTCTGTGTACTCTTATCACAGAATACTTATTCATCAGAAATCAGGAAAGAATAAATAGAAAAGAAATAAATGTTCCATGTACTCACCCACACATTGTAGCCAGTTGGGGAATACATCTCTCCCCACCCAACAATTCAAAGCAGTCCTTCTCATTGGAAACTGACAAGAAAAAAGGACCAAGAGATGGGTAAGTCACCTCTACTGTATACATACTCAATATTGACTCAGCAAATTTTGAATTAACATTTCTTCCTGTTATGCAGCCCTTGAGAATTCTTTTCATTGTCATATAGTAATGATTGTTCTGTCACTTAATAGCAGAAGCAGAGTCACACAAGTTTCCATAGGGTTGAACTAGAAGTAGGCAGAAAATATATATGCATATTTTCAAGTACTGAAGCCAGTCAGGGAACATCTGTGAATGGTGATTTAAAGAGTAGCTCTTCCAATGGGTAGTGCTATCTTTCCCCCACTAACTTCCACTAAATTATTATGTGCTCTTATAGTCTTCTAGATTTTAGCATTGTAGTAGGTTTTTAGGTGACATAAGAAGTAGGAAAATATGAAAAAATAAAGTGATGAGATAACAGTTCACTTCTCTCAAGCTACTTACACAAGAGATTATTGTTTGCTTTATTTAAAGAGCATTTCCTCTTTATCACTTAAATGTTATAGAATTTTAGATTTAATTTGCTTATTAGACGTTATTTAGTCTTTTTATGGATGAGGACCTTGAAAGGTTTTAAAATGTTAAATGACTTGTTCAAGATTTTATGGGTAGATCTAGGTACGACTAGGACCTAGGGTCATCTAGCTTGCAATACAGTCCTCCTACCACTATACCATGCTGCATAATTTTATACAACTTCACAAATTTGCAGGACAGAAAACTTTTAAGTTTTGATTTGGTCTGAAAAATCTGAATTCTTATTTCCAAGCCAAAAATAAATGAGGAACAAATGCTGAATATATTTCTTGGATGAAGGTTTGATATGATGTAAATGGGGAAAAAACATCAGAGTTTCCTTGAAAACATATAGGATTTAAAATGAAGTGAAAATACATTTGGAGAGAGTGATTGCTAAAGTCAAAAAACTGTCAGTTTGCTAAAAAGAAAAAAGGGAACCGAGGACATATTGAAACAATATAGAGGAGTCAAATTGAGAGGAAACATTTTTTATTGTTGCAGACCATTCATATTTCTCAGCAGAAACAAAATTGTACATGAAGAATACAGTTGATGTTAGTCAAAGTCGACAGAGGTCAGAAAGGAGAAGTATGCAAAGCAATAACTCATCATTTTTGCACTCGAATCAAGTAGCACTGAATGTGCCATGAATTTATAGCAAAAAAAGAGTCCAGATTTAGATCTGGAAGGCACCATCCAGGCCACCGGTTCCTATCCTTCATTTTATAGAAGAGGAAACTGAGACCCAGCCTGTTTACGTGACATACCCAAAGCCATAATAATTAAGGGACAACAGTGTGTTTGTGGTGAGATATGGGTGATGCTATTAGTTGAAAACCTAGGATACCAAATAGTTTTTGGGGGAAGGGAGAATAGAGTGAAAGAAACAGTAACTCTTTCAGGGAGGAGCTCCCCTGGGATGTGGCCCCAAAGTGGTAGGGTGGAGTAAGAAAATATTTCATCTTGCAAAGTCATATTTATTCAAAGTTTGTTGTTTTCTCTGCTCAGTTGTTTCTTTGACGTTGACAGGCTACGCGTGTTGTCAGTGCCTTATAAATTTTGGTGCTTAGTGTGGAAGACCTAATCACTCAGCTTGGCTCTGATGAGGCACATTCTACATAATCCCACAATCTGTAAATGTTATTTTGGGGGAGACGTATAAATACTCAATCTGTATACTCAATTAACCTTCTGGCTTATTGTCTTCCAGGAAGATCATTGAATTCTAGAACTTCAACTGCAACCTTCTATATTGATGCTTCCCAAATCTGTATTCCAAGCCCTTACCTTGCTTTTATGTCTCATACTTAGACTTTCAAAATGGCTTATTTATCTGTATGTAACATGGGTGCAAAAAACTCAACATTTCCAATAAATCTTTTTCCCCTTAAATCTCATGTTCCTAGTGACTTTAATATATATTTGTGATACCCTTCATTTCCCTGTCTTCCATGTTCACAACGTTGAGGTTTTCTTTGGCTCTTATGTCTCCCTCAATTTATTACATAAAGTTAGGTAAAAAGTTCTGCTGTCCCACTTTTATAATATATCTTATATTTCTTTCTTCTTCTCTATTTCTCACTCTCATAGGATGGTGTTATTCCCACTCACCTCAACAATAGAAATAACCTTTCAAGTCTTTCATTTCTACTTTTCTGCCCTCCAGTCTCTTCTTTATATCGATGGAAGAATAATCTTTCTTACACATAGATCTGTTCATATAATACCTCAGCTCAAAAGCAGTCAGTGATTCTTTATTGCAACCTGAGGAAAGTTTGAACTCTTCTGCCTAGGATCCAATGGCTTCTAGAATGTGGTACCACCCTTTTCTCCCTTGATTTTCTGACATTATTCTCCTTCATATGTTCCATGCTGTTGTTAACTTGGACGACTCATTGTTCTTCCCTTTTCCATAAAGCAAAGAAGAAAAAAATCATTTCATGAAATCTCTCATTTCTGTATCCTCATTCATACTATTACATGGATTAATCTCTCTCCCCCTCATGCTCTGTTCAATTCAATTTGACAAGTCTTTATAATCGAAACAATAGCATTTCTATAGTGCTTTAAAGATGGAAAAAATGCTTTACAAATATCATTATCCTCAACTATAAATGGGGGTAACACTAGCCCTTTCTACCCAGGGTTGTTAAGAGTGTTAAATGAGATAATAATTAAAAAGTATTTAGTGCAGTGCCTGACACAACCACTCTGGCAGGAAGGTATAACCCTCGCTTTAGAGACGAGGAAACTGAAGAGTAGAGAAATCAAATGATTTTCATCTTATCTCTCTTTCACTACAAAACCCCTTCATTTCTTTCTACTCTCTCCTCCTTTCTTCCAGTCTCTGACAAATATATCCATGGCTTCTCTCCTTGTTAAGGTGAACCTTTCTACAAATGCTGTTAATCACATCTCCCCTTGTCTTCTCCAGCAGTAAATTGTAACATCAATAGCACACCAAACCTCATTTTTTCCAGGGGGCATCTCTATCCACTGGTTCTTTCCTTAAGGACTTCAAACATTCCCAGACATCATTTTCTTATGAAAAAAAAATCACTACTCCATATTCCCCATGCAAACTAGGACTATATATTTCTCATTCTTTTTCCTGTTAAACTCCTAGAAAAAAATTGCTACATTCTTTGCCTCCACTTCTTTCCTTCACTCCACAACCCTTTGCAATCTGCCAATCTCATCACTAGACTGAAATTGCTCTCTCCAAAGTCACCAATGATCTTTAAATGGCCAATTTAGATTTTTTTCAGTTTGATTCTTTTTGACCTTTATGCTGAATTTACTTATCATTGATCTCTCTCTCTCTCTCTCTCTCTCTCTCTCTCTCTCTCTCTCTCTCTCACACACACACACACACACACACACACACAAATGTCCCTATTGCCTCCCCTATTGCCTCCCCTTTTAGAATGTAAACTTCTTGCAAGAGTTAATTTCATTCACTATATTTCTTTTCACAGAGTATGTTATAGTGTCTGGTACATAAATATTTAATTATTGATTTTGATGTGAAGGGTCAAAGATGGGTTTTGAGCACATCTATTCTGATCTGAATAAAAGTACTCTTTTCACTCTCTCCACATTATCTTTCTTATAATTTGTTCTTTCTTAAAAATAAAATGTTCCTGAGATAGATCTAGAGGATGAAGAGACAATTCGTTCTTCAAAGAAATTAGGCTAGAAAACATCTGAGGTCCCTTTCCATTTTGAGATTCAATGTTTCTAATTAATCAACACATATCCATTCAGCATTTTGCAATTTTCCATGTTAGCCTTCTAGTAGAAAAGAGCGCTGGCCTGGAAGTTGGGATTGGAAGTCAGTTTTTGATAGTAACTAGATGTTTAATGTTGAACAAGCAATTCTTTGTGTATCAGTTCCCACATTCGATTATGAGATTGGGTTAAAGAATCTCAAACTTGTGCTATACCTCAAAAGATTCCATTATTCAGAGAGATGATTGAAAGATATTTAAATAGGAACCTAGAGATAATAGGATTGTGGCTTTAAGGAGGAAACATTTCTGGAGATATGGGTTTGGGAGGCATTGGTGTAGTATAATAGTAAAAACGTGAAAGTAGATAGATTCAATCTTGCATGACAAAAGAAGAAAGAAGAGCCACTGGAGGAAAAAAAAGAAAGAGGTAAAATAAGATCCAGGTTAGTATGTCACAGAAGACAAATAGGGCATTTTGGGAAGGAAGAAGTAGTCACCAACATCAAATACTGCCTAGTCAGGAAAGTGAACTCAGAAAGGGAATTAGAGCTATGGATAAAGAGGTCCTGGTAAACAAAAGTTTTAATAACTTAAACTTACTAGAGAAAGAAACCAGCTTGCAGGGGGGGCGGAGCCAAGATGGAGACTGGAAAGCAGTAACTGCCATGAGCTGCCCACCAAGTCCCTCCAAAAACATATAAAAAATGGCTCTGAACCAATTCTAGAACTGCAGAACCCACAAAGTGGCAGAGGGAAGCAGGGCTCCAGCCCAGGACAGCCTGGATGGTCTGGGGGTAAGGTCTGTCCCACATGGAATTCCCAGCTCCCAGCTGAGGGGAGTGGAGCTGAGCCAAGCAGAGTGCAGCGCGCGGACCGCAGACCGTGGACTGAGGAG